>JALMGJ010000017.1:12442500-12705000 GCA_023362775.1 Charina bottae | reverse complement strand
TGTGGTTGCATTTCAGGCGCTCGGCAATCAGCCCGCACTTCCGACTGTCGCAGGGTCCTGCAGTCACGTGATCGCAATTTGTGACCTTCCCTACCGGCTTCTGAGAAGCAAAGTCAACAGGGAAGCTGGCAGGAAGTCACAAGTTGCAGTCATGTGAGGACCTCACTTAACAACATTAACTGGGACTGCCAGAACTTCCGTCGCTAAGCTGCATGGTCACGTGGTTTTTCAACTTATGACCCTGTTGCTTAATGACAGAGTTTCTGGTTCCAATTAGTGTCATTAAGCGAGGACTACCTGTAAGTCAATGTCATTACTGTATAACTCATTTCATGAACACAGGATCTAAGTGATAAAATTACAGCATTTTTAAAAATAGTTGCAACAGACTTTCTTGAAAAAAAAAAGTCTCCCAAGCAAAACCCAGCAGAAATCCACTCCAGCTGCCATCCTGCCAACTTCTGCCCAGGGGCCTTGTATTATTCTGCATGTCATTCCAGCTGTTTTAATTTACCTTCCCATGCCTAGCACTGATTGTCCTTTTTACATTTATGGCTGTAACCATCCACTTCACAGCCCCTGAAGAACTAAAATCCTTTGGCCAACCCTGAGTACAACCTGATCCAGAGAGATCTCAGAATTGCCTGCAAGGACAAAACATCTAGGGAATCCTCCATGAGAAGATGTGATCACCGGGGCAGCAGCAGAATCTTAGAGCAGCTGAAAATCACAATTTTCACCTTGCTGTTCCTCATTATTTCTGATCATCCCACCACTGCAAGCAACCAGCAGCTGTTTGAACTGAGATGAACTGAGATGCATTTCTATCATCTGTGAGTCTACCACCTTTTAGCTTGTCCTTGCTGTAAAACAATAAGCTTAATTTGGATGGTAAGAAAACTCTGGATGGTACAAATCAAGCTCTCTCTCTCTCTCATACACACCTCTTTGCATACACAGTTACATAAAGGTAAAGGTTCCCCCTGCACATTTGTGCAGTCTTGTCCGACTCTAGGGGCCGGCGCTCATCTCCGTTTGTTAGCCGAAGAGCCAGCGTTGTCCGAAGACGCTTCCACGGTCATGTGGCCGGCATGATGCGCGCGGAATGCTGTTACCTACCCACTGAAGTGGTACCTATTCATCTACTTGCATTTGCATGCTTTCGAATTGCTAGGTTGGCAAGAGCTGGGGCAAGTGCGGGAGCTCACTCCGTCACGTGGGGCTAGGGATTCGAACCTCCGAACTTGCGATCTTCCGATTGACAAGCCTGGCGTCTTACCGGCTGAGCCACCACGCCCCTACACAGTTACATGCATGTACAGAAATCAATCTCAATCTCTCACGAGAAGAGATAACTAACCATGTTTAATCCGGTCTATGTGGTCAATTTATGGTTCAGTGTGTTGTGCAAAGGCAGAAAACTGGATTCACTGACTAAAGCATGGGTTAAGCTAACTAGGGGTAAGGATGTCATGCAAAACTAGCCAGACTGAGCAGTCAGCTTTCTCATGCCAGGATGGAGGGGGACGGTGGCTTAGAGCACATGTCCACAAGCACATCTGTCATTCAAAACAGGAACAGGAGCTGAGATTCAAGATAGCACAGAGCTAGTTTAAGGGGGTCACCACAGACTCAGGAGGCAGTGCATTATGGGCAAGTGAAGGCAAGTGAGCAAAGATGCTAGAGTAGTCTGCCTCAGTCACTCCATTTATTTATTTAATTTTTATCCCGCCTTTATTATTTTTATAAATAACTCAAGGCAGCGAACATACCTAATACTCTGTAGCTTGAATCATGTCAACTGGATTTCTATTTTCTCAGTGGAAACGTTTCGCTCCTTATCCAAGGAGCTTCTTCAGTCTGAGCAAAGTTAGTAAGGGAATCCTAAATATGTTTCTAGGTAGCTGTGTGACCTTACACCTGGGGTCATGGTTATATTGAGATGTTATTTTAAGTCCTTTTATAAGGTCACACAGCTACCTAGAAACATATTTAGGATTCCCTTACTAACTTTGCTCAGACTGAAGAAGCTCCTTGGATAAGGAGCGAAACGTTTCCACTGAGAAAATAGAAATCCAGTTGACATGATTCAAGCTACAGACAATTCCACCTGGATGACTGAGAACCTTCATAGACATACCTAATACTCCTTCCTCCTCCTATTTTCCCCACAACAACAACCCTGTGAGGTGAGTTGGGCTCAGAGAGAGTGACTGGCCCAAGGTCACACCAGCCAGTTTTCATGCCTGAGGCGGGACTAGAACTCACAGACTCCTGGTTTGCCATTGGCTCCTTCCTAGGGCTGAGAGAGAGTGACAGGCCCAAGGTCACCCCGCCAGCTTTCATGTGTAAGGCGGGACTAGAACTCACAGACTCCTGGTTTCTAGCCCAGCACCTTAACCAATAGACCAGAGCTTTCCAAACTGTGTGTCGGGACACGTTAGTGTGTCGGCTGCAGTGTCTGGGTGTGGCACGGCTGCTGCTGCCTCCGAGCCCTGCCAGGATTCTGCGCAGGTCCTAGTGCCTGCCTTGTGCCTGGCTGCCTCCAAACCTGCTGTGATTCCGTGCAGGTCCTAGTACCTGCCTTGTGCCTTGCTGTAAGAGTGTGTCACAAAATGATGCCCTGCTGTAAGAGTGTGTCGCGAAATGATGCATGTCTAAAAGGTGTGTCACCAACATGAAAAGTTTGGAAAGCTCTGCACTAGACCAAACTGGCTCCCTGAGACAATGCCCCATGTTCCCCTCAGGCTGACAAGGGTTTTGAACGGGCTGGTCTGCTCAGAGGCTAACATGGCTCTGTGTGTAAAAGGGGATTTTGAGCTATTTGGTCTACTCAGAGGCTAACATATCTGTCTGTTAACCAGACTGGACTGAGGAGTTTTTAGGTCTTCCCATAAGCTCCATATTAGCCAACAGGTAGATCTGAAGGGGTCATTTCTCTAAGCCAGATATTATCTTGTGAGTTTTGTATCCAATATGCTTCTTCTAGATGCATCTTTAATGTTTAATTTAGGTTCTGTGGGGATTCCATTTTGAATCACAGCTTTCACATCTCATTTTGCAGGAAGTGATCTACAGCAGTGTTTCTCAACCTTGGCAGCTTGAAGATGTGTGGACTTCAACTCCCAGAATTTCCCAGCCAATGCTGGCTGGGGAATTCTGGGAGTTGAAGTCCACACATCTTCAAGCTGCCAAGGTTGAGAAACACTGATCTACAGTGTTAAACTACAGGTTATGAATTTGGGGGGAAGGCAGGCTTGTTGTTGCCTTGTACCTGAAATTGGCCCTGAAGTAGCATTTAGGCTCAAGAAAGAGAGCCTGTCAGAAGTAAATTGTTCAAACTGAGGAGAAAGTGCTGAGACCACCCTGCCTATTTACGAAGAGCTTTGGATATCTCATGTTGCAAAAAAGGTGATTGTATATTCCTGGAACAACACTGTGTGAATCAGGCTCTTAAGTCTGGCGTAATGAAATCTGTTAACTACCAGCCTTTGAACTGTACTTTATTGGCAGAAGGACAATATGATTCCATATAGCCTAGGTTTAATTTGTAGTTATTATTGTAAAAAAGTAGAGAAATCTAATTGTAATATTGTAATTTTCCTTGAGTTTTTGCTTTTTCTTCTTTTATATTTAATTTGTATTTTCTTTTTCAGTGTATAGCCATTGTTGAATAATTTGGAATGAAAGTAAGTTTTGCTTTCAGCTGCTATTATTTGTACAATTTATAAAATGGAGGAGGAGGAGGAAAGAAGAGGAAGAGGAAATAATTGGTAGCCATCTTGTCTGGAAATGTTGGCACCTTTTCTAGTTTAAATCCCTCTGGGAAATAGATGGGATAATGTCAGGCTATCTTGATTCTCAAGAAGTATGATGGTTAGATAGCCCATGCAATGCCTGATATTTACCACTAGATGGAGGTAGGCAGTGAAATTTGATTTGATTTGATTTATTAAATTTATATACATAGCTGCTCATGCTCATCAACATATATACTTTAGTGAAATAAAATATAATATGAATTTATTCAATAAAATACTATGAATAAGAACAAAGAAAAAGGAATTCTTAAAATCTTTCTAATAAAGACAGCATAAAGCAATTAGGAAAAAATATAATTATGTATAAAAATGAAAAAGATTTATGAGGAAAAAAAGAGACTCACCAAACATTTTCAAGTTCAGTTTGGCAGTGTTAAATGTGATCAATGGGAAAAACATCATTGAAATGTGGATTTGCGCTTCAGTCAGAAAACAGCTGCTTTGAACGTGTGTGCCAGAATCCTGAATTGCTATATAATGTAATTATTAAAAATATATAGTTGTACATCAAGGATAAAATAATCTTTTATGACAGAAAACATGTTGAACTGCAGTTGATTCTCAAGGCTAAAGATATATTAGGGAGCCAATTATTATTATTTTTTTATTTCTGCACTACACTAATATAAATAATCTACATTTCCCCCCTCCCAGTTCTGACTTATTGTGATGAAATGGAATTTGCTTTAGATGGAGAATTTCGAAGGAATTCTTATGAAAAGAGCGCTTTCAGTAGGTTAGTTGAGAGTTACAATAAACTTTCCAACGACCTGCAGTTTACCTGACTTTCCATGTTTCAATTAAATCCTAAGAGGAAACTTCGTAAGGTCAATCCTCCCATACGTTTTTTTCAGACTGGGGGAGCAGGGCAGCCAGGGAAATTTCGGAATCTGGAAAATCTACATAAAAAAAAGACCACCACCACCAGTAGCTCACTCCCCCACTTCCAACAATAAAGCTCAAAAGTATTACCAAGAGAAATCAGAAAGAAAGTCTTAACTACACTGAGAATAAGGTAGAAAAATAGAAGCCTCTTTTGCAGAATAAGAAAACTTAAGAAACTACAAGGCAGGTTTCAATACAGCTTCAGTTTATATTATGGTCATTCTGGTTTCTCTTCAGATAGTATAAATCTTCTGCAATTATTAAGGTGGAGGCTGAGTCCAAATACTGTAACTGTTTACAGTGTTTTCCATGTGGTGATCTTGTTAAGCTATTCCTCCATGTTTTTTTTTTTTTTGGGGGGGGGAGTTATCTGTACCAATGTCAGTGGTGTCCCCCTTATTTTTTATTGCCAACATGGGTGATGTTAGTGAATACATTTCTCATTCAGCCTGGCCTGTACACCACAATTTCTCTAAACCTGGTAGACCCTGGAAGCATCAGATTTCAAGAGGCTTGTTAAAGGGAAACCTTATAGTTTTGTTGTTCCTGTTGCCACAGTACTGATGGGCACTGAAGCTAAGAGTGGGTAGATTGCTTTAGACCACTTTGTGTTTTCATCCCAAAGACAGCATTCAAAATGGTGACATCTGGCCTCCTAAGTTGAAGATAGCTGCCACTGGTGAGAAGTGACTTGATTGATTTCTACTTCTTCCCCTGAAATGTGGAACAGGAATAACTTTTGAGATTGAGAGTGCTGCTTTTCCAGATCAAACGCACAAGCGGGGAGAAGCAAGTCCATTTCCCAGAGAATTCGTCTAAATGTAACTGAGCAAATCCTCAAATCTCCAAATAATGAAAACAAACGGATCCAAGTAACACAAATCTGCCGGAAGGCAACCATAAAGTGCCTTGCATCTCAGCTGGCTTAGGGGAAAGTATCCATTAAGGAGGGATTATTAACATTAGCACAAGAGGAGTACACAGCCAGGCAATATGAAGTCAGAAAAGAGTTATTTCTACTCCACAGCCATTTCAGAGCACTAGGGGGAAATCCACAGGCTAGCTTTTGAGGAACAGACAACCATTTTCTGAATTTTGTTTGGAGAAGCATAGAAGTCTAAACTGCTTTTTCTCATGAAGTTATTTTTTTAATTGTCTATGGGGGGGTATTGATCTTGTTTGGATAAAGTTGTATCAATGGTTGGAAAGGTAGATGCTCATCCCAAGTCATATTGAATAGGGTGTGGGTCTGAGCAGTTCAGAAACCTATTGGAACCTGGAGGATAAGGTTGTCAATGCTTCAATGAGGCAGTGTTTTACAACAGCAGTGCTGTGAATCATATGTTTTAAAAACATCTGAGCAAGTCTGCTGTAAAAAGCAAAGGAGACTTTTTTTTTTCTTGGACAGCTGGCGACTCTCACTGTGATATATATTACAATATAGATAATTTCTGATAAGCTTCTGTCAATTCCACCTTTCCTGAAATAATATTTCAGGTCTTTTAACTAGAAAAGCCAAGCATACATTTTTATTTATTTATTTATTTATTTATTTATTTATTTATTTTTCAGACTTATCACCGCCCATCTCTACAGCAGTAGACTCTGGGCTGTTTACAATAATATTATAAAAATTAAAACCTATACATCTAAAATACTATATAATAATAAATAGAAAAATCCAGAGGATGGTGAGATCTTAAAAGGAGGATATTACTAAGCTAACCACCCCCAGGAGGAACTATTACTTTCTTCGTTCCAAGCAAGGCGATAGAACCAGGTCTTTAAAGACTTCCTGAAGGCCAGGAGCGAGGGCGCCCACCTCACCTCTGGGGGCAAGATATTCGACAGGGCGGGTGCTATCGCAGAGAAGGCATACCTCCTGGACCCCGCTAGATGAAATTCTTTTATTGATGGGGTCTGAAGCATGCCCTCCCTGCATGATCGGGTGGGGCGGGTAGATGTGGTTGGGATGAGACGGTCCCTCAGGTACCCTGGCCCCATGCCATGTAGGGCTTTAAAGGTGATAACCAACACCTTGAATTGGACCCGGAAGCAAACTGGTACCCAATGCAGCTCACGGAGCAGCGGTGTTACATGTGCTGATCTTATAGCGCCCATGACTACCCGTGCAGCCGCATTCTGGACCAGCTGAAGCATCTGGATACTCTTCAAGGGTAGCCCCATGTAGAGCACGTTGCAATAATCTATATGAGAGATGACAATGGCATAAGTGACTGTTCGGAGGGCCTCTTGATTCAGGAAGGGGTGCAACTGGCGCACAACCCTAAGCTGTGCAAAGGCCCTCCTGGCCACGACTGCCACCTGCTCTTCAAGCAGGAGTCGTGAGTCCAGGAGGACCCCCAAGTTCCTCACTGAATCTGAACGGGGCAGTGCCACCCCATCCAGAGTTAAAGATGACAACTTCCTGGAAGTTGAGAGGCCATCATGCATACATATTTCAAATAACTGGATTACTAAAGATGCAATCTCATAATTCCTAGGAGGGATTCCAAGAAGACAGAGAGAAAATGGACTGTGGATAGAGAAGGGAGGTCTTCCTTTGCAGACATGGAAACCACTAGTGTCTTTGGCAACCCAGTGCAGTATTGATATTCTTGTGGTGGATCTGTCCAAAATAGATGTTCTAGAGTAGCTAGAGGGAAGAGGCACTTGATTGACTAGAGTGCACCTAAAGTCTTCCTTTTCTCCCAACCATGCATTTAGTTTTTGCTTTAGCTACTCTTCTGTCAAAAGCTTCTACCCACCCAGAATTAGTTTTTCAGGGCTTTGTATTTGATGGTTCCTCTGCCTGATTTTTCTTCCCCTTCTCACTCTGGATTGCTCTGTAAAAGAACCCCAGAATTATTGCTTTTTTCTAGCCTGAATGAACTAAAAACACATTATCATTAAACTAGCATTTTCCAACTGGTTATCCTCCAGTAGTAATGGAACTATAAACTTCCATGATAACTAGCCAGCATGGCCAATGTGGAATCCATATGATTGAGGATGCCTGGATCCATATCTCTACCTGACTCCATCCCACCCCACCACAATGCTCACTCAAGGTAGTTGCTATCTTTTACCCAATCTATTTCCAAAAGCTGTTGTGAAGATCATAGTAAAATTATGCAGACTTCCCCAAGGAATTTGACAGTAAAAGTTCCTTACAGATATCAATTTATTTTCATTAAGCTCCAGATGCAATGAACTCATAAGAACTGCAGCAGTAGTTGCAAATCTCCAACCCTTGCTAAATAACCATGTCTGATCTGACTTTTTAATTTCACTGCTTATTCTTGTGCCTTTTCTTTGTCCCATTGGGTATACATCTAAGTACCTCAAAGCGGGGTCATAATGCAGTGATACAGATCCAGTTGTTCAGAATTCCTGACATAGAAAACCCTAAAGGTAAAGGTTCCCCCGCACAGTCGTATCTGACTCTAGGGGCCGGTGCTCATCTCTGTTTGTTAGCCAAAGGGCCAGCATTGTCCGAAGACGCTTCCACAGTCATGTGGCCGGCATGACGCACGCGGAACGCTGTTACCATCCCACCGAAGTGGTACCTATTCATCTACTTGCATTTGTATGCTTTTGAATTGCTAGGTTGGCAAGAGCTGGGGTGAGTGCAGGAGCTCACTCTGTCACACGGGGCTAGGGTCTCAAACCTCTGAACTTGCGACCTTCCGATCGACAAGCCTGGCGTCTTAACCACTGAGCCATCGTGCCCCCAGAAGACCCTAAGTGCCCATATTTCTTGTGCAGAGACTATGCCAGAAGAGAATGCTGAGAGTGGAGATGGAAGGAGGGGAGCCTGGTGTTGGCATGCATCAGCAACACTGGCAGGATTAGCCATGCACTTGTAATATATTCAGGAGTCCATCTGAATCCTATAATGCAGCAGAAAGCCAGCTGATGAAATACTGTAACTAGCAGAGTCATATTATCTTACTGGCAAACCCAGTTCTTCAAACGCTAAAGTAGTCAGAATGGCACTTTATGCCCAAGGGGGAAATATCAGTTTCCAGATATATAAAATCATCATCATCTTTACATGTAAATACCCCCAAGAGCCCCATTAGAGCAGGACTGGCTATCATCCATAGGCACAGAATCCATTCCTGATTGATGGGGGTGGAATTAAAATGGAGTGTCCTGTAGAAAATGAGGTGCACCTGAGTGGGCTTTCAGTTGCTCTGGAATAGCTCATTATAGGCCTCGCTTATGACCTGTTTCCAATCTTCAAACACACCTGGAGACCACCAGGTTGGATGAGGCTGCTGTCCTGCGAAGACTCACCACTGCCTTTAACCTGCCAGGTAATATCGGGGAAGCAGCCCTTAGTCAGAGAGAATATGAGAAGAAAAACAAGAAGGGGAAAACTGCCTCGAGCTATTCTATACGTTAATTATCACATCTTCTGGTACCCTGAATGGCTGTTCAATGACAGTGTCAGCAAGTGGAAAGAACCAAATTACTTTAATTATGGAGTAATTGCACAGAGTGATGGTAATTAAATCTTGATCAGTTTAAGTGAGCGAATTAATTGCTCCAACTTGGAATGCAAATCAGGGCGAGAGGAGTTGTTTTGTAGTTTAATTAACGCCAGCCACTAAATTCTTTACCATATCTAAAATTCAGTTCATTAATGAGTTTGGATCTGCGCTCACCTTAATGGGAACTCGGACGGAACGCACGCTGAGCGAGGTGGTTGGGCTGAGGAAAAGGAAGGCAAAACTTAATATTCTTGTCAGTTGTGGAGATATTAGTTGCGCACCCCACATTGCCTTCTAGTGAAATGTGCAAATAGAAATATTTCCATATAATTAGCTCCTGCCCCCTTTTAGTCAACATCGTCTGGTTTGCTAAACAAAGTACCCTTTCAAATTTCAATTCCTATTCCCCTCCCCCCCCCGCACTAGTTTTATATTTGCAACATGATTTTTATTATTTATTGATGCCAGTTCTATCCTCAATTCCATTTTTGAAAGCCCTTTCCATTTCTGGAACTGTATTCCATACTAATGAGGATAGTAGACGAAGCAGGCCCCTTGGTAATATCTGGCGCAGAGACAGGATGCCTGTACAAGGACGGAGGCGGGTGGTGTGCAGAATGGGCAGCTCCAGATTCCCAAAGGATTCCTAAAAGCTGGCTTTAATGTGCTTCTGATACATCTAATAGCACCGGGGGAGCAAGTTAAGCGAAGAGCTCCCCCCTTGATTCCCCCTGCCCCCATTAGTTAATCCGTATTCCTGGTTCTCCGTCGCTCCTATCTATTTTACTGTTACTCTGTTCTGTTGTATGCGGTGTAATTTGTTCTCAGCCTTGTCATAAGAACCCCTGAGAACTTGCCTATAGAGCAGCATATACAGCTATGAAAAGACAGAAATAAAATAGAAATAATCATTGTGAATTCTGTAACAAATCACTGCTTTGGTTAGTGTAGTCAAAGCTGGTAAATGTATGGAAATGCCCCCAAACCTTTTTTAAAGGAGGGGAAAGAGCAATTGCTATGGGTTCCATGCACGGAGGGGATCCTCTCTCCAAAACATGGTTCAGAATTTGAAAAGGCTAGATAGTTCATTTTTGTTCAAAGCAGCACAACGAATCTGTTAACCTGCAATAGCAAGAGTTATTGCAATATTTTTCATTTTCCCACAGGTTCTTGCTTACTGTTACCTTCAATGGATAAAAATCAGTAGAGGAGAAAAAAATCATTGACGCATAGTGCAATGGGAAGAAAATATGGGTATGTGTAGAAGAGGAGTTCAGGTGGACATTTTGTCCCCAGACAGACAAAGGACAAAGACTCTGGAGCTTCCTCATAGTGGCAGAATTCCTTAACCGTTTTGGTAGTAACGTTTTCCTGCTTAACCTGCAGCAGTTAAAGGGTGTGCAAAATCCTACGCACTCTGCAGATTATTCTCTTGGTAGTGTAGTCAGGTGACCAATGGGGATGGGAATTGCCCCCTGCCTCTTAGCCACTTCTGGCTGGGGTGGACATATCCCTTCTACCCAGATCTCCGAACACCCTCCAATACCTATACCTATACCTTTTGGCCTTGGCAGGGCCAGACCAAATGATTTCACGGGCCTTATATGGCCCGCAGGCCAGACGTTCCCCACCCCTGCTCTAGGTGGAAAGAGCTGGGAAGAGCTGCCCAAAGCCCAGCAGCTCCCCAGACCTCATGACAGCTGATTGACAAGCTGTGGAAGCTGCCCTGTAAAGCAGGAGAGGTGCTGGGTTTTGAAAGTGCCACCCTCTCCTGTATCCCTCAGCATCACCTGAAGCCTCCTGAACGGGGGATCGCCAGGCAAGGGTATCCACAGGGGAGTCCAAAAAGTCAAGATGGCAACCAACACCATGTGACTGAAATCCCGCCCTACTGTATATAAAAAAGAGGCGGGGTATTGACTGCATGATTGTGGCCACCATCTGGTCTTTTTTGACCTCCTCCCTGCAGACACCCCTGGCATCAGGCTTGGGTTGCTGAAGGACAGCAATCGGCGCAGCAAATTTGATGCTGCCCTCGTTTTCTGCCAACTCAGGGAACGCTGGAAAACACTTTAGTGCAGCCAGCAGTGATGGAAGCCTTATGACTCCTTCTCATAAGATAAAGTATTTGAGGAAAAAAACCTAAGTGCAGTACTTTAAATAAAGACTTGTGCTTATTAAATGGTTACAAAGACCATTTAAAAGAGGAGAGAACTCCAAATGCAGCACGGCTGGTTAATCACATTTTGAAACAAGTGAAATAGGACCCGTTGTCATTAAAAAGCCTTCCCCTCCAGTTCTGTAAGGCAATTAAGCCTGGAGTCCAAAATTACCTAACTCTAATCACTATTCCTCGCTTCCTTTCTCCCCAGTGGGGCGCCACGGAAAGGACACTCTGAACTGCTTGCTTGCACAAAGTTGTCAAAATTAGCCTGGGGGCCACATAAATGCAAATCTATAGCTCTAGGATGATTGCAGGTTGCCCACCACATTCTGGTCTATCTGTGCTTTGAAATTTCAGGAACAGAGGTGACCATGGTCAGCCTATGTCAGGTTTACCAGGTAGACCAGACAGGAAACACGACCAGATATGCTAATTCTACTTTATGGTAAGGCTACCTTAACAGAATCTTGCAAATCTGAAAGTACAATTCTCCCACCATCACCTTTAGTAAAGGTAAAGGTTCCCCCCGCACATTTGTGCAGTCGTGTCCGACTCTAGGGGCCGGTGCTCATCTCCGTTTGTTAGCCAAAGAGCCAGCGTTGTCCGAAGACGCTTCCGCGGTCATGTGGCCGACATGACGCACGCGGAACGCTGTTACCATCCCACCAAAGTGGTACCTATTCATCTACTTGCATTTGAATGCTTTCAAATTGCTAGGTTGGCAAGAGCTGGAGCTAGTGTGGGAGCTCACCCCGCACGCAGGGCTAGGGATTCGAACCTCCGAATTTGAACCTCCATCACCTTTACACCCCCAGAAATTAGGGAGGGTCTCTTCTGAGCCTCTTGCCCTGCCCACTATCCAGCTGTGGATTATGCTGTCTCTTATCTGACCGTTCCCTAGGCAGCATCTCTGGGCCCAGTCTCTCAAGGTCATTCCCACATACCATCACATCCTACCAGATAACCACTAGATAGCAACAAAAAGCTACAACTCTCTGTGTTGTCTTACTGCCATCTGGTGGTCTACTGGTTACCTGCTAGTCCAGGACAATGGGCCTGCCCCAAAGCCCAGAATCTGCATCACAGCGGCTCTTCAGCAGAACCAGACCTTTGTTTGTGAGGCAGCAAAGCAGGAAGAGGGCAGCAACAGTGCATTATGTGTAGGCTGACCATACGTCCCATTTTGAACGGGACAGTCCTGTTTTCTTCTGTTTTCTCAACTGTCCCGTCGTTTTAACATAAATGCTGGTTTTGTCCTGTTTTTCAGGAACAGGTGGAGGCGGAGCAGTCGACCGGAGGGAACCCAGAGGAGGAATTGCCCCCGTCCACC
This sequence comes from Charina bottae, assembly GCA_023362775.1. Lineage (NCBI taxonomy): Eukaryota > Metazoa > Chordata > Lepidosauria > Squamata > Charinaidae > Charina > Charina bottae. The sequence goes on along the minus strand of JALMGJ010000017.1, from coordinate 12,692,301 downwards.
AGCGCGCGGCAAAGGAGGTGGGAGAGGTGGGTCCAGCACTGCGACAGGTGGAGGCGATTCCCCTTCCTGGTTCCCTCCAATCAGCTGCTCCACCCCTGCCCATTGCGCTGCCCAGCCCACCCCTCCTGTGCGCTGATAGGCGGAGGCGACCCCCCGACACCCCCAACCAGCCGCTCCACCCCCGCCCATTCCTCTTGTCCCGTTTTTGTCTCAAGGAAATATGGTCAGTCTAATTATGTGGGGAATCTTGGCCTTGCTGGCTCCAGGAAGAGGGTCAGTATCCAGGGCTGCTAGGAAATGCCTTGTTTTCAGCCACAGCTATCCGTAGCCTGTTGGGTAAACTCTCAAAAACCAGACTGCCTTTCTGAGTTGAAATGGAAGGTCGGACTAAATTGTCCAATTGCATTGGAGGCCGGACGTTTAATCGGATGATTCAGAAATCCATTTGAAAAATCAAATTGGAATCTATGTGAAAAACTAAATTGAATCAATCTGATTTGAAGATTGGAATTGAAGTGTCACACTGATTTTCAGAACTGAACTGAACGATGAAATGATCCAAAATGGGATGATGGTTTAAGGCCCACTGAAGCTGAACTGCCCATCTGCTTGTTTTTAGTGCAACTTCTCTCTGGGGAAATGCCTCGCCTACATTTGCTGACCCAGATTTTGCTCCTTGGTTACTCCAGGACCCTGGCAAAATTTAATGCTAGCTCAGGCTGGACCTATGTATGTGGAGAGCCGGGGAGATGGCCTTGAAAGGTGTGAGGGAGTGAAGTTGGGATTGCTGTCTGCACTTGGGAAAAGTAGCTGCAGCCAGGCAGAAATGCTTCTCACCCCTTTTTCCTCATTCATTCATTCATTCATTCATTCATTCATTCATTCATTCATTCACAACTTTACTCACAAGCATCCAAGCCAGCATTCCAGCTGCCTGTGATAAATGAGCCACACCCTGGCATTTTCTTTTTTTTTAAAATAACTTTATTAATTTTCAGAGTATAATTAAAATACAAAATAGAAAGTATAGAAAAGATAGAAAATAGAACTAAAGAAAAAAGAAAAAACTATAAAAGTGCAAATAGACAGAAGACAAAAACAGAAAAACGACTTCCAACTTCTCCAATACAGATATAGGTAAATTTACAAATATAATCTCTTACCATTATTTAACCCATAGTAACATTATTTCTATTAAAACAAACCATTTAATTATTAAAACCCAAAATCAAAGCTTCATTTTTTTCCACCACAAGCAAGTAATCTAGAAGTGGTTGCCAAACATTTATAAATCCAGAAACAGAGTGTTCTCTAATTAATGCTGTTAATTTACCCATTTGGGCCAGATCCATTAACAATCCAGTCTTCAACTGTATTTGTGGATCTTTCCATCACTATGCATATAAAAGCCTTGCAGCTGTGATCATATATAAAAGCAAAATTCCACATTTTTTCTCCAACTCCTCCATCAATCCCAAAAGAAACAGTTCTGGCTTTTTTTGTATATTCACTTTTAAAATCTTTTGGATAATAATACATATTTGATCCCAACATTTTTAGCCTTCTCACAAGTCCACCAAAGATGATAAAAGGTTCCTTCTACCTGTGAACACTTCCAACAAACATTTGTTACACCATTATACATTTCTGATAACTTATCAGGAGTTAAATACCAACGATAAATCATCTTATAAAAATTCTCTTTTAAGTTATAATTCAAGGTGAATTTCAAACCTTTATTCCACATATTTTCCCATTGCTCCAACATAACGTTATATCCGAAGTTCTTAGCCCATTTAATCATGCATTCTTTAACCTGTTCATCTTCCAGATTCATCTGTAACAACCTTTTATACATTTTGGTGATAACATGTTCATCATTAATACAAAGTTCTATTTCAAACTGAGTTATTTCATTAACAAATTTATAATTCTTTTTATCCACCTTAAAACGTTCTAGCAATTGCAAATATGTAAACCAATGACATGTGAAACCTTCCAACTCTAACATTTCCCTTGTTTTAAACTTTGGTTCACTCTCTTCAAAATTTAACAAATCTTTATACTTTAACCAACTTACTTCCCCCACATTTTCTCTTCTAACAAATGCTTCTTGAGGTGACAACCATAATGGTACATTAGGAGACAATCTTACCTTATATCTATTCCAGATCCTTAATATGGCACTCCTAACAAAATGATTTTTAAAATCCTTATTAACTTTAACTTTATCATACCACAAATAGGAGTGCCACCCGAATCTCAATTCATGTCCTTCAAGCTGTAATAATTTCTTGTTCTTCAAAGTAATCCATTCCTTCATCCAAAGCAAACAACAAGCATCAAAGTACGGTTTTAAATTAGGCAAACCCAAACCTCTTCGTTCTTTGGCATCTTGTAACAATTTATATTTAATTCTTGGTTTCTTGCCTTGCCAAACAAATTTCTAAATATCTTTCTGCCATTCTTTAAATGGTAAATCTGTCGTCAAAATCGGTAAAGTTTGAAAAAGAAACAATATTCTAGGCAAAACATTCACCTTAATCACAGATATTCTTCCCATAAGAGACAATTGTAATTTCCCCCATCTTAACAAATAATTTTTCACATCATTCCAAATTTTTACATAATTATTTTTAAACAACATACTGTTTGTAGTTGACAGGATCACCCCCAGATATCTAACCTTTTTTTCAATCTTAAAATCTGTCTTTTGTTGTTTATTCGTTCAGTCGCTTCCGATTCTTCGTGACTTCATGGACCAGCCCACGCCAGAGCTTCCTGTCGGCCGTCACCATCCCCAGCTCCCCCATGGTCGAGTCCGTCACCTCCAGAATATCATCCATCCATCTTGCCCTTGGTCGGCCCCTCTTCCTTTTGCCTTCCACTTTCCCTAGCATCAGCTTCTTCTCCAGGGTATCCTGTCTTCTCATTATGTGGCCATCAGCTTCTTCTCCAGGGTATCCTGTCTTCTCATTATGTGGCCAAAGTACTTCAGTTTTGCTTTTAATATCATTCCCTCAAGTGAGCAGTCTGGCTTTATTTCCTGGAGTATGGACTGGTTTGATCTTCTTGCAGTCCAAGGCACTCTCAGAATTCTCCTCCAACACCACAGTTCAAAAGCATCTATCTTCCTTCACTCAGCCTTCCTTATAGTCCAGCTCTCGCAGCCATAGGTTACTACAGGGAATACCATTGCTTTAACTATGCAGACCTTTGTTGTCAGTGTGATGTCTCTGCTCTTAACTATTTTATCAAGATTTGCCACTACTCTCCTCCCAAGAAGTAGACGTCTTCTGATTTCCTGGCTGCAGTCAGCGTCTGCAGTAATCTTTGCACCTAGAAATACAAAGTCTGTCACTGCTTCCACTTTTTCTCCCTCTATTTGCCAGTCATCAATCAAGCTGGTTGCCATAATCTTGTTTTTTTAGGTTTAACTGCAACCCAGCTTTTGCACTTTCTTCTTTCACCTTCATCATAAAGCTCCTCAGCTCCTCCTCGCTTTCAGCCATCAAAGTGGTATCATCTGCATATCTGAGATTGTTAATGTTTCTTCCAGCGATTTTAACTCCAGCCTTGGATTCATCAAGCCCAGCACGTCGCATGATGTGTTCTGCGTACAAGTTGAATAGGTAGGGTGAGAGTATACAACCCTGCCATACTCCTTTCCCAATCTTAAACCAATCCGTTGTTCCGTGATCTGTTCTTACCGTTGCTACTTGGTCGTTATACAGATTCCTCAGGAGGCAGACAAGATGACTTGGTATCCCCATACCACCAAGAACTTGCCACAATTTGTTATGATCCACACAGTCAAAGGCTTTAGAATAGTCAATAAAACAAAAATAGATGTTTTTCTGAAACTCCCTGGCTTTCTCCATTATCCATCGGATATTGGCAATTTGGTCTCTAGTTCCTCTGCCTTTTCTAAACCCAGCTTGTACATCTGGCAATTCTTGCTCCATGAATTGCTGGAGTCAACCTTGGAAGACCTTACTGGCATGTGAAAGATGTTCCGCAGTATCCAATGGGTCCTGTAAAATCAAAACTAAATCATCAGCAAAAGCCCTCAATTTAAAAACTTCTTGTTTGATCTTCAAGCCCTTTATTTGTTCATCTCTTCTAATATCTCTATTAAAATCTTCCAATACCAGAATAAAGAGCAGAGGAGACAAAGGGCATCCTTGTCTAGTTCCTTTCTGTATATGACACGATTCAGTTAATTCTTCATTCACAATAATATTTGCCTGTTGTGGTGTATAAATTGTCTTAATTGTCTGGATCAAATTTTCTCCAAAGTCCATAATTTCCAAAACTTTAAACATAAAACTCCAATTCAAATTATCAAAGGCTTTTTCCGCATCTTAAAAATTAGAGCTGTTTGACATTCGTTATGATATTGTAAATATTCTATAACATCCAAAACGACTCTTACATTATTTTTTAACTGTCTCTTTGGTAAAAATCCACATTGGTCATAATGAATAAATTCTTGCAAAAAAATTTTCATTCTTTCTGCCAATATTGATGCAAATATCTTATAATCATTATTCAACAATGAAATTGGTCTATAATTTTTGACTAAAGAGGGATCTTGACCTTCCTTTGGTATAAGAGCAATATTAGCTTGTTTCCATGAATCCGGCATTGATGACCCCAACAAAATAGAATTCATCAGTCTTTTGAAAGGTAAAAGAATCTGATCTTCAAAAAATCTATAATCTAATGCAGACAAACCTTCAGGTCCTGGTGCTTCCCCCAATTTCATTCTTTTTATAGCCTCAACTATTTCAAAAGTAGTTATTGGGCTGTTCAATATTAATTTCTGTGACTGTGTAAGTTTTGGTAAATCTTGTTTATTCAAATATTCATTTATCTTCTCCAAAGGTACTTCTTGTTTTTTATATATGCTAACCATCTTCCTGGTTTATTAGCAAATTCAAAACGTTTCTGTTTTGCATATTTCAACTTTGTTTCAATTTCTTTCACAGTCATCATAGATATTTGCTGATGTAATAATTTAAGTTGATATACAATGTTATTATCTGATGGTTTTTTTTCTGTAACTCAATTTCTTTCAGTTTGATCTGATCCAAAATCATTTGTACTTTTTGTTGAGATGTTTTTCTAATATTACAATTGTGGTAAATAAAATACCCCCTCATAACTGCTTTACTAGCATCCCATAGTTTTTAAGACAATTTCACTGTCCAAATTAATTTCAAAAAAGTCCTTCAGTTTCTTCTTACAATCCTTTACCACCTTTTCTTTTTGTAGAATAGATTCATTCAACCTCCATCTATATCAGGGCTTTCCAAAGTGCCGCTGCTGGCAATACACCAGCGGCGGTGGCGGCAGCATCGCGGCGGCGGTGCACATGCGCACGACGGCGGCGCGGGGGGGCGTGCGGCGGTGCACGTGTGCATGGCGGCGGTGGCAGCGGCGGCAGCCTCCGCTAAAATGCGGAAGCACATATCCCACGCTGCTGCCGCTGCCGCCATGCACGGGCGCGCCGCCGCTTCCGGGTGGTGTGGTGACACACCATGCTGTGTGTGGCGACACACTTTTGTGTCGCGACACACAGTTTGGAAAGCTCTGATCTATATGATCTAGATGCTCTTTTAATTATCATACTAACAGGATTATGATCAGAAAAAGTCTTTGGCAATATATCCACTATGAAGATTTTGTTTACCAAGTCTTTTGAAACCCAGATCATACAGTATCAATTCTTGAAAAATATTTATGTATCTCTGAGTAAAAAGTATAGCCTTTTGCCAGTCCATTTTTATACCTCCATGAGTCCACTAATGCTAAATTATCCATCAAGTCAAAAAAGGATTTTGGTAATCTCCCTTGTTTAATTTTAATTTGTTTTTCAGAGGTTCTGTCAATTAATGGGGAAGTAACTCCATTCCAATCTCCCATTAAACACCAAATTTGATATGAAAAAGCTGAGAAATCATTCAAAAGTTGAGTAAAAAATTTACTCTTGTCTTCATTAGGTACATAAATCCCCACAATAATAGATTTTAAACCATAAAGTTCAATTTCAACTGCTACATATCTTCCATGTTCATCTTTTACTAATAAACGTGGTTTCAAATGTGATTTAATATACAATACAAGTCCATTAATTTTCTTTAAATTTGCTGAAACAAATTCTTGTCCTAAATTTTTGTTTATCAAATATTTTATGTCCTTTTTCTTTACATGTGTTTCTTGTAAACAGATCACATCACATTTCAATTTATTCAAATAGTGACAAATCTTTCTTCTTTTTTGCGGGGCATTTTCCCCATTTATATTCCACGTAAGACAGTTTAAAGCCATTTTTATAAATTTAACTCAACACAGTCTTTCGATGCAGCAGCCGCAGCCATCTCACCCTGGCACCCTGGCACCCTGGCATTTTCAAGGACTTGCCAACATCCAGAGGCAGCCTCACCCCACCCAGGCTCTTAGCTTACAAAAGCAAGTGCTAAGACAGAGTGGGGAGGTGTAAAGTGTAAAGCAGAGGAGATGGGCAGGTATTCCAAGCAGGCAAGAGGACTATCATTCAACTGCCAGGACCACAAGTTATGGTGGGCAGCATATCCTGGTGAGAGTCCTGCCTGGAGCTTGGAGCTTTGCCGGATGCGCAGTAGCAACTAGAAGAAGAAGAACCACACTGAAGCAGCACCTCACCCCAACTAGAGTAAGAACGTTTGGAAGGAGGTGAAGGTTGTATGCCCCTTTACAGACTTACAGATTTCTGCTTGAACTAAGTATTAAGGGGCTGAGTATTAAAGACATATCTACATGGCAACGTCGCCTTGCAAGTCCTAGATGGGTGGAGAGCAATAGTCTGTTGTTGGGCAAGGTGTGTGCTGCAATAAAGCATTTTATACAGATGTTGGATTGTAAACATATTCTTACATTTCTGTATATATAAATACAAATATATTTCATATTCATATATTAGAAACATTTGCACTTGCATTATGGCTCTGAAACCATGTTGTATTTCCTTGAAGAGTTTTGTTGACACCCTTTCTTTCTAACAGGCCTTGATAGATAGCTGTGCCCATAGAAAGATAAAGTGTACTTTCCAAGGATAGCTTCTCCAGGGGAAATATATTGTTTAATAACGGTCAAGGGGCCCTAGCAAGGATGGAAGGAAGTTCCTAATATGGAATGAAGGAAGGAAATTCCTAATATGGAATGAGGGTAAGGTGGAGTATGGGTAACTGAGTAAGGGGTGGTCTTCTAAAGGAGGAGTTGAATGGAATCTATATAATGTGCTGTAGGAAGGGGGTCCTGCGCGGCCGCCCACCTAACAGCTTGCTGTCATTGCTTTTGCTCTTGGGTGAATAAACTCCTAACTTCATGCAATTGGTCAGTTTCTTTACTCCCGGCTCAGGAACGAATCTGGTAAGATAAAATTTATTTCTAACATTTTGGCACCCCAGATGTTTTACTGAGCTAACCCAATGGAGTGGGTCCCAGGGGGATAACACACCCTGCCGGCACCGGGCCATTTGCCCAGAGGGTTTTAATTTTCCTGTGGGACCGCCCAGAGGGTAGTAAAGGGAACTTTGGGTTTTTTATGCCAGCCGATTGCATGAACCTAGGACAACTCCACAGTGGGTGAGTACCTGAAAATTTTATTCCTTTTATAAGCCCAGTGAATGTGTGTGCTTGATTGCTTTTATAAAACCCGACTGTCGACCAGGGTTGTGTGTCAAACTGGTTCAAGACGGATTTTGCCCACCCAGCCAGGAATGAAGAAAAGACGTGCACGTGAGCTATGTATAGAATGGACTCAATATTTAGACACAAGCGGTAATGCAATCTGGCCTCCTATGGGTACATTTCACTGTGAGAAATTGAAGTTTCTTAAACTTCAGCTGAAAAGAAATAACCCTGATCAATTATCCTATTGGCATTGCTGGAATGAGCTTGCAGACCCACCCTCAATTGCCAGTGCTCCTGATTCCCAACCTTCGTTAGGAAGTCTCCAGGTGGTCAGGTGAACCCTGGTCAAGCTTGGGTACTTTCCACTATGAGAAACTTAAGACTTTTAAAACACTTACAACATGATCATGCCAGTTAAGCTCAAATATTTCTGTAAGTATCTGTAACCAAAATGTTTTCTGTTTGTTAAGTATTAGTCTGTACATTTCTATCTATATTTGTTGAGGGAAATGGTGCAGGTTGTGTGTTTGTGTATGTCTATGTATGTGTGTATAACATGAACATCTGTCTTGGGCTGAAGAGGGAAAGTCTGTGAAAATATGTATGTATGTATGTATGTATGTATGTATGTATGTATGTATGTATGTATGTATGTATGTATGTCAGTTTGTCCCTTTAGGAGTTAAATGTGAGTCTGTCCCTTTACGGAACTAAATTTCTCCACAGTAAGGGAATGCTTCGAATTTTTGGAGTTCCATAGCTCTGGTCAGGCTGTGGCTCTTCCAACTTTTTGGCTATGCAACCCTTTCTGTTATTTACTGTGAATAGTTGGACATGGGATTTGATTGTGCCATGTGTCCAGTTATTCGCACTTCCTGTAGTTGTGTAAGTTTTGTGTTTGTTTTCTAAGTTGAGTACATACAAGAAGAAAGGTGAGGTTGTTTGTTGTTTACCATATAATCTTTATTGTATGATATGTACATGCCATCTTGAATGTTTGCCACCTTTGGAAAGGGAAAGGGGGAAGAAAATTGATTTCCTGTGAAAGGTTGTGTGTGTATACATGTGAAGCTCTTTCTATCTGTGTGTGTTTCTATCTCCCCTGGTTTGGTTTTCATTGTTTTTTTTTACTCCAACTGGGCTACACTTATGTGTGTGTAAGTTTGTATAAATCTCCTGTTTGCTGATCAGGGCTGTTTGTCTGATTTCCTAATTGCAAATAAGGAACTGAAGACTGTATGTGCCCTGGTAGGCTGTGCTTGATGGGACTTGGGAGAAGGAGTGTGTGTTCTGACTGACATGGGATCCTAACTTTTCTCCTTTCCTTTTACAATAAGTAAAGCATGAATTAAACTGATGAATGTCATGGGAAAGGCTTGTGTGTGCCCTGATTGTGTGGTATGGTGTTTGATGTTTGAAAAAGTGTGTAAACTAATCAGTTGTAAGCTCTCTTTCACTCAGCTTGGAAATCCTTTCTGCTAACTTGAGGTATGTCCCTTGTGAGTGGTTGGCTGGCTGCTATCTCTCCAGAAAAGTGTTTAGAAAGAGAGGAGACCCTGCAAGGACAGCCTTCTGTTCCTGACATCTACATAGCTTTCTCCTGTCATTTTTTTCTGTGTGCCTACTCTCCTTGAGGTTCCCCCTCCCACTGACTGTTTCACTGACTGTTTGCTACCGAAGGACAGAAGAGGCGAAGAAGAAATCAGCTCCTATGCTGTGTCTGCTGCCTGCTCCCAGATAAAACCTGATGGAGCTCTGCCAAAACACTGAAATGCTGTTTCAACTTATTTTTGTTTTTTCAATTTAAAGACCGAGACTTTGGGAGGGTGTTGGAAAATAATTTGTTGTTTGCAGATCTATTGTTTGCCTCTTTGCATGTTACTTCTGCTGTAAGTAGGTAACCAATTTGATCTGTATGGAAGTAAGAGATGGGAATGTGAGGAAAGAATATTGTAAGTTGGGTAAGAGTAAGTTGAAGTTGGGTGAGAGTAAGTTGGATGAAGTGAAGATGGAGATACAGGAATGTATTTGTGATGTTGAGATGGCTTGGGAGAGAGTTGATGTGGAGTGAATCACAGAGGGAAAAAAGAAAGGAAATTGTTAGGTTTCCACTGTGCTTTGTTGCTGTGACCCCAACACCTGGACCAACTAATAAAGTAGCAGGATGAAAATAGGGGTGATCCTGCTGCACAAACATAAAGTTATACATTTGGGAACCACCCCATATATTTTTGTGTTTGCAAACACATATCTTAGAGCCCTTGAGAGATACATTTTGACCCACACACCTTTCCCTCCAGAACCTTCTCATGTGTATCCAGTTTTGCCTGTCACTGATTCTTCTCAACCAGCTGGCTCTACAAGCGACCTTACCCTTGAGTGCACTCATGTTACCTATACATTCTGGACCTGGAGGAGAACCTTTTCTTCCTTTAACTATAGGTGGTCAACAGTATCACTGCCTGGTTGATACTGGGGCCACTGCATCCTTACTAACTCACCCTCCCTCTTCCCCTACTGTTCTTTCTGGGATTTCTGATCATATTATTGGGGTTGGGGGATCATTCCTATAAATGTTACTGACCCCTTAACAGTAGAGGTGGTTCCTCTCACTGTTGAACATGCTTTTACTGTTTGTTCTGAATCTCCTGTTTTTCTCCTAGGTCGTGATTTACTCTGTAAACTCGGGGCCACTATTAAATGTACTCCCAATGGATTGATTTTGGACTTTCCCCTTCCCACGGTGCCCAAGCCGCAGAACTCATTGCCCTGACCGAGGCTTGCAAGGCTGCCCGCACCCTCCATGTGATGGTCTACACGGATTCTAAATACGCCTTTGGGGTTTGCCATGCTACAGGAGCCCTGTGGAAACAGCGGGGCTTCCTTACTTCTTCTGGTGCCCCCATTGCTCATGCTACCCTCATAGCCTCCCTTTTCAAAGCCATTATGCTCCCTAAGGCCCTGGCCGTAGTGCACTGCCTTGCACATCAACAGGGCGTCTCCCTGGTTACAAAGGGAAACGCTTTCGCTGATGCTACAGCGAAATGGGCCGCCCTGCAGCCTCTATCCCTCTCTGTCACAGCTGCAGAGTTTCATCTTCAATTGTCTCTTCCGTACGACAATTTCGTTGAGAGGGGGGAGGTGGAACAGTGGCAGGCAAACTATGAGGCAACTTTTTCTGATGGATTCTGGAGGGTACCGGATGGAAGACCCTTAGCCCCTAGATGTTTGTTAAACCTTCTTTGTCAACAGATTCATGCAAAGGGCCACTGTGGGACCAGGCCATTGTGGATATCGTGTGATGGGTATGGTATGCGCCTGGGGTTTACATGGAAGCTGAAAAAGTAGCACGTACATGTCTCACTTGCCAAGCTAACAATGCTTCCTCAAGACAAAAGATCCATAAGGGAGGGAGACCCTGGGCCCAAAGACCTTTAAAAAAATTGCAGCTAGACTATATTCAATTACCTAAGGCAAATGGCTTCAAACATGTACTTGTTTGCAGAGACCAACTTACATACTGGATTGAATACTTCCCTTGTCGACATGCTACCGCAATTGAAACCGCAAGACACCTGCTGAAGGACATCATTCCCCGATACGGCATCCTCTGTCTTAGATATGGACCGTGGCCAACACTTTGCGGCACATGTGATTACTCACATCCTGCAAGCTTTAGGCATCACACAGAACTTACATGTTCCTTATCATCCTCAATCTTTGGGGTGGGGGGGTGGAACGGGCTAACAGGGAACTCAAGACATTGCTAGGAAAATTATGCCAGGAGACGCATTTAAAGTGGCCCCAGGTATTGCCTATCGCTTTATTTCACTTATGTACCCGACCTTGAAAAGATGTGGGATTATCCCCATTTGAGTTGCTTTTTGGCAGGCCACCAGATGTTTCAAAAGGCCTGGATCCCCACTCCCTTCACCTAGAGAGGGGAGATTCTACGTTATTTTCTTATCTCCTCTCTATGTGCAGGTACTTGCGATCTCTATGGAAATGAAGTGCTCTACTCCAGACCTTGCCATTGGAAGAAACTCTTCATCCCTTTGAACCAGGTGATTGGGTGTGGATATCCTTTTGACAACACAAACAGCAGTTCGGGTTGCTGAATGAAACACCTGACTTCATTGGACACACGTCAAACCAGCAGTCCAAGATCACAGCCCCCTTCCTGCCTCGACCTCCCATCAAGCTCGTTAGGGATCCGGATTCTGACATTTGGGGTTTGAAAGAATGTCTTGGCTTATAATGCTGTGGACCCTCCTACTAGAGGTTTCTAAAGGGAATCCAGTCGCTATTCCCTTTGCTTCCTCAACCACAACTACTGACTGGACCATTCCTAGGTGTGCTATGGGAATATGCTTTCCCATGCACAGAGGGGGGATTGTTGGATTGTAAACATATTCTTACATTTCTGTATATATAAATACAAATATATTTCATATTCATATATTAGAAACATTTGCACTTGCATTATGGCTCTGAAACCATGTTGTATTTCCTTGAAGAGTTTTGTTGACACCCTTTCTTTCTAACAGGCCTTGATAGATAGCTGTGCCCATAGAAAGATAAAGTGTACTTTCCAAGGATAGCTTCTCCAGGGGGAAATATATTGCTTAATAACGGTCAAGGGGCCCTAGCAAGGATGGAAGGAAGTTCCTAATATGGAATGAAGGAAGGAAATTCCTAATATGGAATGAGGGTAAGGTGGAGTATGGGTAACTGAGTAAGGGGTGGTCTTCTAAAGGAGGAGTTGAATGGAATCTATATAATGTGCTGTAGGAAGGGGGTCCTGCGCGGCCGCCCACCTAACAGCTTGCTGTCATTGCTTTTGCTCTTGGGTGAATAAACTCCTAACTTCATGCAATTGGTCAGTTTCTTTACTCCCGGCTCAGGAACGAATCTGGTAAGATAAAATTTACTTCTAACACAGATTTGCTACACAAAATCTACTCTGTAAACAAAAAGGACAAAAGCGTCATGTCCTGGGAAGGGAGATAGTATTAAGCAGAGACTTAGGCTGACACCTTCCGGACTCTGTGGGGTATAAGAGGGAAGGGTGGAAAAGCACAAGCAGACTTTCAAGGTTGTGTTGCTAGAGCCGAGCTCCATAAAATAGAGTTCTAACTTTCCTTCGGAGCCGGTTTTCTGGTCCAGTTTACCTCGTAGGGCTGACAACCTTGACATTGTTTCTGCTCCAACCTTTGGGGATCCATCACTCAGTTTGGCCTGCCTGGACAGCACGTTCAGTGCCCAAAGTGTCACCTTTATTGTACCCCACAATGCTCACAGTGTTAAAAAAAATGCCACCCTTTAGCCTGATGCAAACTTGATTTCATCCTTACAACAAATGCCCAGCTTTGGAAGGATGAAAGTATGAAGAGAAGCAGCTGGATTCTCAAAGAGCACCTTTTTCTTTCTCTTTGGGAGATTTGGGTAAGGTTTTTTTTAAAGCATTTTATTTTAGTCTCCTCCAACACATTTCTGCAAAGCTGCTTTGGTCTGAGTGCCTTTTAGTCTCCCTTAGTGTTTCGATTTAAATATATGACAATGTTTTTAAAAGCATGCAGATGAGAAGTTGGGCTGGAGGCTTAGTAAGAGCAAATTGGAGATATATTGCACTTGTTACTCACTTACCACCTGGCTCAACAGCACAATACATGTGGCAGATTAAGATTTCCACTAAAATCTCTCTCTCTTTCTCACTCTGGGTATAAATTAAAAAAAAAAAATCTTTGCAAAGTGCCGAATCTATTAGTTCAGAACCTTGTGCTTTAGTCTGAAAAAAGTGGCTTTGCACTCCATGAAGTGTGTTAATGCATAGCTAGAAGCCTTCTTATCCTTTCTGCTTTCACCAGTTCCAATCAGCGGAATGGATTATACTTTTAATAATCTGACATTAGTATTAAAAGTGATATTTAAAGCATTAGTCTGTGTAACTGGTACAGAGTGTCAGGGGCGGCTCCCTTTTAACTCTGAGGACACAACATATGTTTATGAAACAATGCATTAGCAGCGTCTGTCCAGATACATAGAGATCAACAGAGGAACTGGATTACTTTACTTCCCCTCTACTCCCAGTTAGTGGTGACAAGGGAAAGATTTGAACATTATGACAGTGATTTTGGAGGAACGGATTAAAGAGGTTGCAGTGTACATCCAGTGACTGGGGGATATGACTACAGTGAGGAAACTGCTGTTAAAGTTGGCAAGCTAGCTGGAATCCCACGGAAAAGGTTCTTCAGAGAGCTGTATCCCATTTTGAGAATGGTGGATTACAGGTATCAGATTTCGGGGTGACAGTCTAGTATTAGATGGCAAAAGGCCACAAATTATTTAGTCTTATATTTCCTGTTTGCAGTTCTCTGGGCGGTGTGCAAATCACTTAAAATACACATTGCAAAATAACACTTGAGGAAAACCAGAAATGAAAAAGTTACTGGTATATTTTTACTACCATAGACAATCATGCTTCTGTGGAGTCCTTGGTGCTCTCTGAGCTTGGTTGTTTGCTTGCAGACGTTTCATTACCCAAGTATGTAACATCATCAGTGCAAACAACCAAGCTCAGAGAGCACCAAGGACTCCACAGTTCAACCCTGAGCTACAGTACATATATTCTCTTCTATTGGAACCCTTCTTCTGCTGGTGCCAACGTTATATCTGTAGTTGCATTTCATCTTAGAAGACTCATTTGTTTATTTAGACTGATGTTCTCCTTCCTTTCAGCTTTTTTGAGTTTAATGCATTTTATATATAGTCTATTTTTGAAATAAAACTTTACCAGGGCTGCCTTAATGCAAACTTAATAAGGTTGATGAACTAGAATAAAGAACTCTGTGATACAAAGCTTAAAAGAAACATGGTAAAAGTAGGATGAAAACTAATTAACTCAAGGTTAATTGTTCTTAAGAGGCCTCGGGAAATCAAAGGAACTTTGCATTCTACCACAGCCCCCAAAGGGAGATTGTTGGTCTGGAAGTATCTTTCTGGAGAGAATATACAGTGAGTGAGCACACCAAGATCTTATTTTCTAAAGGCTGGGGGGACTGGAGAACAACCCTCGGTGATGGCCTCAAGGAAGGGATGCCCTTCTGATTCTGAAGTGCACCATTCAAAGCAGTGAACATAAGAAGTTAAAATGCAATCGCAACAATGTAAGAGAAAGAAAACAAGCAATTGACACAGAATAATCTAGACCAAGAATAGACTCATAAAAAACAACCAAGCTTAAAAAATCAATTATCAAAGACCTCACAATGCATTTATTCAGATAGTATCAGGGTAGTATTAGAAAACTGGCTAAACCAATTTTCTGAGCCAGTCAGTTCCAATGTTGGGGAGGCATAATTGAGGAACAACATATTTTATGTATGCTCACCAAGTCTCTCAATCAACTGTCTTGAGCAGCGTTTTTCAAACTTGACAAGTTTAAGTTGTGTGGACTTCAACTCCCAGAATTCTCCAGCCAGCATGTTGTGTGGGGAATTCTGGGAGCTGAAGTCCACACACCTTAAACTTGCCAAGTTTGAAAAACACTGATCTTGAGTGTTATAGCATACACTTTCATGGGGCAAAAATTGTCAGTTGCATGAAAAGGCATGCTAAGTGGGCAGATGCACTGGAGAGTTTTTAAATATTGGTCTAAGAAAAATCTATCAACACACACAAACAGCCCCACCACATTTGCATTGATGGAGGAGTTGTGCTAGAATATCTCAGGGCAAGAGAGGTGAAAATGGAGTAACTTTATTTTGCATATATGAAAGCAGTCCTCCTTTCTTTAGAACAAAATGTGAATGTAGAATGTAGAATGTAGAACAAAATCAACCAGTCTTTTTTCTAGTGACATTGGAAGTATAGAAGTGTTCCTATAAAAAAACCAATATTGAATATTCTCAAAGTATTGTCAATAGCATACGGTGGAAGAATGCCATGCGTATGGCCACCTCATTTGGGCCTATCATCTGAGATGCAAACTCTTACATTTGGGGTTGCATTTGATTTTTTTTTCTTTTGGTTGCTATGTGCTCAATAAAGAACAATGAGCCTTTTGCTGGTTGGGGGAAAATGGCAAATACCCAATTTATCCATGCTCAAAGTGTCACTTGCTTACTCAAATGCATGGAAAGGACTCACCTTCACACCTGTTTTAGACAACTTGCACTGTCTTGGTTAACGTTTCTCAACCTTTTGACCCTGGAGGAACCCTTGAAATATTTTTCAGGCCTCGGGGAATCCCTGCACATTCAGGCTCAAATAGAGGCCAGAAGTTACAAAATTTATTATATTCGTTTCATGGGTAGGCCTGTATATATGCATTAACAGTGTTCTTAAACTAAAATTCTGGATCCGCACAACCTCCCACAACCGTTAAAATTTTACCTTTGGAAGACAATCTTACTTGGCTACGAGTGATCGCCAATGAATGAATGAATGAATGAAACTAAAAATAAAGAATGAAACTGACCTCCTTAATGAGAAGTTGCCTGAATTTGAAATAATTTTTTAAATAAATCATTATCATCCAGGGAACCCCTAGTGACCTCTCGTGGAACCCTAGGGCTCCACGGAACCCTGGTTGAAAAACCCTGGACTGGGTGTTCCCCAAAGAATCCTGGGAAATGTAGCCAGTAAAATATAGGAAATTTCTTTGAAGCTACCGGAGACACACCCTTTCCAGAATTCCCTGTAAATACAGAAGGGCCATTAAACCAATTTAAGTTGGCATACCTTTTGTCTTAAGATTGGCCTGCTAGTTTTCAAACCGCTGCTGCCTGTCTGACATCCCACCCTGAAGTGTGGCCTCGAGTGTTTCCCTATTACCCTTATCACCTGAGGGACAAAAGAAAGGGTTTGACGGAAGCTTAGGCCTAATTGGATGGTATTTCTGTATTTTCTTATGTAAAACTGGTTCTGGTCCATTGTTTTTATTTATTTGCAATAACTGTGCTCATTGGAGTTTGTAATGACAATGGCATGGGTGAAGAGAATTTGCTCTAGGCATTATTCTCTCTCTCTCTCTTATCTCCAGCCTCTCCTCTAAACTGGGTCTCAGGAGAAAAGCTGCAACAGACTCCGGCTGGAAAGACACCTTGCTGAGTACACACAGCTGCAGTTGTTTGGGGAGATGCGTTCTCCAGCTGTGTTTGAAATTGCTTTACAAATATCTTGTTTATTTCAACCCCTTTCCCCCTCATTCCACCTGGTGTACTTGCTAATGCGGCCAAGAAAGAAGCAGAGATAGGCCCTCTTAGCATAGCATAACATAACGTAAGGGCTTAGGATCTCTGTGCTATGAACTGGGAAGTCCATGGCTTGAAATTTGCTTTTGGCACAAGGCAAAGTGAGAACAAAATGGTCCATCAGCATCTGAAATATAACTGGCCTGGTAGTGGACTTTTTCCTCA
Organism: Charina bottae; assembly: GCA_023362775.1. Lineage (NCBI taxonomy): Eukaryota > Metazoa > Chordata > Lepidosauria > Squamata > Charinaidae > Charina > Charina bottae. Next base: position 12,675,205 of record JALMGJ010000017.1, on the reverse strand, counting down.
GCTCTAATATTGGGCTACCCTTGAAGACATTATGCTAGTTTAGCAGCACAGGAAATGCTTTAGGGCACCCAGATCTTTCTTCTAATAGTTTGTTCATAGCTCCCAGAATTTTCTCCCTGCATGGTTATTGTATTATTATTATTATTATTATTATTATTATTATTATTATTATTTTCTTCAATTTATATAGCCACCCATCTCAAGTATATGACTCTGGGTGGCTTACAACAGTTAAAACACAAGCAAAAATGGTAAATAAAATACAGTATAAAAATATTTAGCTGCCTTATTTTGCCTAATGGCAGGGCCAGTCTAGTTGCAAGGCTCAGGTCTGACTTTATGTCCGGGATAAATGTCTTTACAGAGCCAGTCTGGTGTAGTGGTGAAGACATCAGGCTACAAACTGGGAGACGGGGAGTTCTAGTCCTGCCGTAGGCACAAAGCCAGCTGGGTGACCTTAGGCCAGTCACTTTCTCTCAGCCCTAGGAAGGAGGCTATGGCAAACCATTTCTGAAAAACCTTGCCAAGAAAACTGCAGGGACTTGTCCAGGCAGTCGCCAGGAGTAAACACTGACTCGAAGAAACACACACACACGCCTTTATATGACAGATGAAGGAAAATGTTGCTTCTGAAGTGAAATTTTCCACAAAGCAAGCTAGTGATGATAGCATTATTGAGACCAGGGATGCACTATATCTGGTCTAAAACTGATGCCAGGTATCTTCTGGTCCATGATTAAAAGCAAATATGGGCAGGGAATCTGGCCTCAGTCCAAATTTAGGAAATTACCTTGGGATATTGAATTGTAGATTGTCCCTGTTTATTCGTTCAGTCGCTTCCGACTCTTCGTGACTTCATGGACCAGCCCACGCCAGAGCTTCCTGTCGGCCGTCACCATCCCCAGCTCCCCCACGGTCGAGTCCGTCACCTCCAGAATATCATCCATCCATCTTGCCCTTGGTCGGCCCCTCTTCCTTTTGCCTTCCACTTTCCCTAGCACCAGCATCTTCTCCAGGGTATCCTGTCTTCTCATTATGTGGCCAAAGTACTTCAGTTTTGCCTTGAATATCATTCCCTCAGGTGAGCAGCCTGGCTTTATTTCCTGGAGTATGGAATGGTTTGATCTTCTTGCAGTCCAAGGCACTCTCAGTAGATTGTCCTGGTAACCTGTAAAGGTATGTGGAGATAACCTTCATGAGGGACTAGATCAGTGTTTTTTTCAAACGTGGCAACTTTAAGATGTGTGGGGTTCAACTCCCAGAATTCTCCAGTGTTTGAAAAACAGTGGACTAGATTAACCATTAAGGCATGAGAAAGAAACTCAAAATTACCCCCCTTGATCCTTTTTTTGTATGAGAGGGGGCACTCTGGAAGTTTTCAAGATTGGTGTCAGCCCTTTGCGGTAGGCCAGTTCAGGAAACAGATAGGATTACAGGAATGCTACTTTATTGCTGTAGGGCAGTGTTTTTCAAACTTGGCAGCTTTAAGATGTATGGGCTTCAACTTCCAGAATTCCCCAGACAACATGCTGGCTGGAGAATTCTGGGAGTTGAAGTCCATATATCTTAAAATTGCCAAGTTTGAAAAACACTGCTGTGGGGTATAATAACAAAATATTGAAAGCCACCAGAGTATCCCTCTGCCCCCTCTTATAACAAAGAGGATCAAGGGTGTGTGTGTGTGTGTGTGTGTGTGTGTGTGTGTGTGTATTTATTTTGAGTTTTCTTCTTTCACATTCCACTTTACCAGAACTGAGTGGTCATTGTTCCTTTAGTGTAGTGTTTCTCAACCTTAGCAACTTTAAGATGTTTGGACTTCAACTCCCAGAATTCCCTAGCCAGTCCATCATCATGGTTACCTCCACATTCCCTCACATAACCCCTACATGGCTTCGCTGGGTTGCCACACCTAATCTGCAATAGGTAAGATTTAGAATTATATATTTCACATGTATCATACGTAATGACAATTACTAATACTACTTGTATATGTGAAATGCTTCAAATACTCCAAATTGCTCCCTAATTGCTTATATTATTTGTATTAATATTAGTCAGATAGGACAAATTAAAAAATCAAAGTCATTGAAAAGAACTGATTAGGGTGGCCATGGCCTGACTTGATAGAAGATGATCCTGTTTTAAGAGCAATCTAGCCCTAATCCCATTTAAAGATAAAGAAGCATCAGAAAAGAAAGCTGACCTGGAAGTTACCCATCAAGAGTTTGCTTATTTCTTTATACAGCAATCCATGTAATGCCCACTTCAAAGATTCTAGGCATACAATAACTATAACACATCAGCATATAGGAAGACAACGTACAAACATAAACCATCAAAATCCCAATCAAAATCCTGTCATAAAACCCAAGTTGATTAAAAAGAAAAATCTGATAGAGTAAGGCAGCCCAACCTCACCACTAGCGAGCAATAAACCTCAGGAGGCCTATTGTTCCACAGTGTGGGGGCAGCCATTGAGGAGGACCACTGCTAGGCCCCCCATCCCCTTCATGTTACACTCAGGAAGAACACACCAGAGGGGCAACATCTGACTGGAAGAGATGACTCTGGAGGAAGGTTAGCCCTTCAAGGTAGTCCAGACCAGGAAACCAAAAGCATGAGTACTAATACTACCTTTATTGTAAGGCTACAATAACAGAACCTTGCAAGTCTGAAAGTGCTTCCCCCTCCCCTGCCTTTATGTTCTAGAGAACTAGGGACGGTCAATTTTGAGACGCTTTCTCCACCCCCATTCCTGCTTTAGGCTCAGATTTCTCTTATCAGACCGCTGTCTAGGCTATGGGGTCCCCCTTCTGTCTCTCAAGGTTATTCTCACAGCCCATTACATCAACCCAGAGACCAAGCATGCAGGTCTAAAGCAGTTGGACCTGGAAACCTACGGATAAACTATTGATTTGGTGTAACAACCAGCGTTACACCAAAGCACTACACTGGTGTAATATTGTACCGCTAAATCAAGTTACACGTGCTAGCAAGCAGGCTGCTGCACTGGGGACCAAGGGAAGTTTCTGAGTCATGTTTAAGAATAGCGCACATGTAGAGTGTCTAGCATTAGTCTAATTCAGTGTTTCTCAAACTTGGTGATTGCTAGGAGCTGAAGTCCACACATCTTAAAGTTGCTGAGTTTGAGAAACACTGGTCAACTGCATGGTGATGAGGGCTTCCCAGATGAGAAAGGCCTGCAACTGGTGCACCAGACAAAGTTGGGCAAAGATGTCCCTAGACACTATTTCTACCTGCCGCTTGAGCCATGAGTCCAGGCAACCCCCCCAAGTTGCAACCTCACTCCTTTGGGGAAGGGGAAGCTATCAATTATCTCTGGACAGCTTGGGAGCTGTCAGGATTAAGCCTTTAGCCACAATAGTTAAGTGTGGTGAAAGGTAAAATCCTGCCATGGGAATTGGTTATAGTTAACATGAGTGTAGAACATGAGGAGATGCCAGGATGTTGGGAGGACAGAGGAAGGAGAGCATCCGCATTCCAGACAGCGTTAGAAGTTGTTTGGGTGATTTTCAGCCAAGGTCACTCACATTTGAACCATCTGGGAAACTCGGATAATGGTACAGGGGAGAGATAAGGAACAGCACGGGAGGAAATGAGAAGAGAATGTGAATTGTTTTAGTGTTTCTTTTTCAACTGCTTTGCCTGGGAAAAGTAAGTGGGCTGGCACAAGGGGGGAGTAGATGCTTTTGCTAACTGTTTTGCACGGGAACAGCCATTCGTGGCTCCAATCTGGATCTAGCTACTTAAATCCTAATAAAGAACTTTCCATGTTCTAAATGACTTGTGGATAAAGTTACTGGTTTTGGGATTTACAGACTACGAACCTCACAGAAGTAGTATCCCTTGGAAATAATCTTTCCTGCTTTAATAAGATGGACCATTTTCCCACTTATATAATAGTAATGATTTCCGAATGTTCATCTCTACATATAAATGAGTATTTGCAATATTTATGCAAATATGTCACGTTTCCTTTGGGGGTTGTAATGCATCCTTCTCCCCCTTTTTGTAGCTAATTGATCACCTTACAAGGCGTACTTTTTACTGTACTTTCCAGTTCCACTTTGCTGATTTGCCACTAGAGGGTGCTCAAATGCTGCAAGTTGTAAAATCGTTGCATGAGAAAAAAAAGGAAGTGAGATTAAAGGCACCTCTTAGAAGCACCGATCTGCATAGAGGGCAGTGATAGTGGGAGATCTCAGTTTAGACTTGACCTTTATTTTTTTTAAAAAGGCTGTAATAACAAGAGAAAAGTATGAAAAAATTATCATATTGACAATAAATCATACTAATCATACTAGTACTAAAAGTCAAAGAACACCGTGAAAAAAATGGGACTAAAATTAAATATAAAGAACCCCAAAGTAATGACAACAGGTACTGCAACCAGCCTTAGAATTGACCATGAAGACATTGAAGTGGTGGATAGCTTCTGCCTTTTAGGATCACCCATCAACAGTCAAGGAACAAGCAGTCAAGAAATACGCCACAGACTGGCACTCAGTAGAGCAGCCATGAAGGCCTTGGAAAAGATATTCAAATGCCATGATGTCTCTATACTTACAAAGATCAGAATTGTGCAAGCCATGGTATGGTTCCATGTGACACTCTATGGAAGCAAAAGTTGGACTTCAAAGAAGCAGGATAGGAAGAATATTGACACCTTTGAACTTTGGTGTTGGAAAAGATTCCTGAGAATACCGTGGACAGCCAAGAAAACAAACCAATGGATCATCGAACAAATCAACTGAAAGTTCTCACTCGAGGTACAAATGACCAGGCTCAAATTATCCTATTTTGGACACATTATGTGAAGACGCAGCTTTCTGGAAAAGGCTCTAATGCTGGGAAAAGTGGCAGGAAAGAGAAGAAGAGGACGACCAGCAGCAAGATGGATAGACTCAGTTATGGTGGCGATGAGAGCACCATTGGGAGACTTGAAAGAACAGGTTAGGGATAGATCGTCATGGAGAAAATCTATCTGTGTGGTCGCTAGGAGTCGAAAATGACTTGATGGCACATAATCAATCAATCGATCGATCATACTAATCAAACCATACAGCAATAAACTGAAGCACAATTGAAAGCAGTGTCAGTAGATCTCAGTTCAAGAACTGACAGGCTTATAAATAGGGCCTTCAATCAAACTATAGTATAAAATAAATCTCTAGCTGTAAATTCAAATCTGGAAGAAAATGATATCACAGTGGCATGCCTTGACTAGTCCAGCAAAATCTTTTAATTTATACCTTATGCAGGGATACAAGAGCTGCCAAGTTTTTAATCAACTCTTTGTCCTGTGCCTCCAACAAATGCTTGATCTCAAATATTAGCAGGGCGCATTCATAACATTTACCTACATGACTTGAAAAGCTGGTTGAAAGGGTGATTTTTGTATGTTATTTCTGAGCATGTGGCAATTCTTTCTACTGAAACTTTGTAAGGTTCAGAGCAAATAAACTAAGTTTGCTGGATGGCTCCAGTGATATCACAGCATTAGAAATTTATTTTTTTTCCAATTTTAATGTGACCCTTTAGCAATATTTAAGGTGTTGTGCAAAAATGAAATATGTGAAACGTTTTAAGATAGTTGACATACGTTAAAACCTATAGAAGGACAATGAGCGCATCTTAAACAGCCAGAAGGCAACATTAAATGAATGCAAACTTAATTTCCCAAATATCTCTGCTTAACTGTAACTCATATAACTGCTTTACCAACCCTATTACATTCAGCTGTACTACCTTCTTCTGCAATTTATTCAACTTCTTCCTTTAATCATCTCCAGTGTTCCAGATATAACTTTTGTTACAGTCCCTTGGTTTTGATGGATGTGTATCCTATACTATGCTACCCTGTATTTTATTTGCTTTCTTAACTACTGCCACATGTCAAGACTGTTTTAAATCTCCTTTACAATGGAACTGAAAATCCTCCCTAAGTGTATGCTGGGGCAATTGGAACTGAAGCGCAAACTTCAGATGACCACTAGAGGGCAGAAAATATATTCCGAAAACTTTCTTAGCTGCCCGCCCCCTCCCCACATCTGGTATGGTTAATATGTATGTGTGGGTGCATGTTCATCCCCACCTATTTGCTTGCCTTTCTATTCTGTGAGTAAGCCCTCTTTTTTAAAAAAGCATGGATTCATGCCCAAATGTGGGACTTTATGCATGTGGCTGTATGCCATACATATGCCCAGCATACACCTCATATTTTATGTACTTACCCCATTTATGTGCCACCCTTCCCCAAAATAACTCAGAGCTGACTTCTAACCCTCACAACCCCCTGTAAAGCAGCTCAAGCTGAGAAAGATTAACTTGGTGAAGGCCACACAGCATGTTGCTTGTAGATTTCCCACATCTAAAATCATTGGCTGTTATCCAGTTAAGTTATTTTAACTAGCTTTTATTGAAGAAATCACTAAGGCCTACAGTAATTTGCTTGTTTGCAGTTTAGCCTGTTGGGTGAACACTGCCCAAATTGCAAGCCAGCAAAGTACAATAGCTCTTAGAAACCGACTGCAATAAGAAGCAATCCATCACCCAAAGAAAAGAGGAGAGGCATTTGCAAGTTCATGCAATATAGTAGATGCATGATTGCTGTCTGTTGGTGGCGACTTCAGTAATAGCTCCTACTTCTCCTTCTGACTACTCTTGATCTTGAAATGTGAGTGGAGCTGATTAGGTTTTGCTAAATGATGTCCGTCTAATCCATTTAACATAGTGGGTTTTGGGGCATCTGCAGGATGTGGTGAAAACAGTCAAGAAGGCAGCTGCAATGGTGCAATTAAAGCTCTGCCCAATTTTTATGTGCATCGCTCTGCAGACACCCCTGGTGGGATGGGGAGAGGGAGTTTAAGCATATACTTCCTCAAGGCTCTGGTCCCTTTTGGCGTCATAATGGAATCTCCTGACTTTCTCTTCTGGCTGGCTAAATAAAGGTGTGTGTCCCCGTCCCCCCCACCCCAGTGAATGGGTGACTGTTTTGAGGATAGTGATGGTGAATGGATATCCAGCAACATGTCTTTCTGCCTTCCCATCTTATGCTTGCTCTGGCATGGCCAAAGCCATCTCTGCCGGGCAAAATAGAGAGGCAGTGCTTCCCCCATCTCATCCTCCAAGCAGCATTTTCTTCCAGGTTGTAGGAGGTGAAAGTCGGCTTTGCACAACTGCTGACCCGTCCACAATATGATGCCTGTTTTATGGGTAAGGATGGCTGAGAGGTGGAAGCAACAAGTTGATGTTAAAAGTAATGTTTATTTATTTGATTTATAGATCACTTTTCACCCAGGAACTCAAGCTGGTGTACATAGCCGTCCCTCCTTTTCTTTTCTTCTCTTTTTTCTCCAACAAGAACCCGGCGCGACGTAGTTTGGACTGGGAAAGAATGACTGGCTAAGTCATTCAGTGACCTTTCACATGAGAATGGACTAGAACTGGGGTTCCCCTGTTCCTTGTCCAACACCTTAACCACCACACTATGCTGGCTAGGTTTTGAACTCAAGACCCATGGAATGGGATTTTCAACCTATAGCACACGTTGCATACATGTCCCAGTGTGCAAGAAAACAAAGGGCACCAATAGGGTTACCAGATATCTGGCAAAAGGAGAACATGTCCTCCTTTTTGTCCTCATGTCCTTTGTCTGGAAGGCATAGCCTTAAAATCAAATATTGCCCAGTTTTTTTGAATATCTTGGCGGTTTTTTTGGACTGTTTTCACAACAGCAATCATCCAAACTTTTGTGTATTGTGACCTTGTAAATTGTCTGCTTCTTTCTTTCTCTTGTCCGTTGACAGCCTAGATTTACATTATTTATTTCCTGATTCCAGCAATCAGCTTCAATCCAGCTCCTTCAAATCTATGATCACTGTAGTCTATAGATCGCAGGACTCGTCAGATGTTTCTGTGGTGAAATTTGAAAAGCATGTCAATGTCGATTCTATATAATTGCTAGCATATGTTCTTGAAAATAAAGATTTGTTGGAAAAATATTGCAATTGAAAAACAAGTCTTTTGGACACTGGAAAAAGTCATTTCATATACATGTAGGCCCAAGTACATTTTTTGTGGCTTTTTGCTGTAATTTTTGTCACAGTGCCAAGAAAGTTAAACGGTTAGTGTGTCTTCTCCCCGCCCCCACCCCACTTGTTCTCCTTTCCAATTGTCTGTGTCCTCCTTTGCCTGTTCATATATCTGGTAACCCTAAGCACAAGGGACCCTTCAGATCAGTGTTTCTCAAACGTGGCAACTTTAAGATGTCTGGACTTCAACTCCCAAAATTCTGGGAGTTGAAGTTCACACATCTTAAAGTTGCCACGTTTGAGAAACACTGCTCCAGACAGTCACTCGTGCTTTGATCATCTCACACATGGACTGTTGTAAAGTGCTACCCTCAAAGACCACTCAGAAGCTGCAGTTGATCCAGAATAGGGCAGTGTGGGCAGTGCTGGGCATGTTGCATTATGCTCATGTGTCCCCACTCCTCCGCCAACTGCATTGATTGCCAGTTGGCTTTTGTGTGCAATTCGAGGTGCTGGTTAACACCCAAAAAGCCCTTTGGTTTAACCAAGGGCTTGGTTATCTGAGAGAAAGCCTACAGTATCTCCAATAGTTTCTGCCTGCCCTATACGATTTGTGCTCTGGGTCCCATTGGTTGAACAATACAATTTGTCAGGAGCCAGGAAGTGTGCCTTTTCTGCCGCAGCGCCTGCCCTCTGGAACAACATCCCTGTAGAGATCCTGTATGGCTCCTACCATAACAAAGTCCTTGGGAACGAGGCTGATCCCCCAGGCTTTGGGTTAGGATGGGTGTTAATCTGTTTGAAGAACTGTTTTTTTCTAAATGTACATATTCTTTTTTGTGTTTTGTTTTGCTATTTTTATTGTTGTATGCTGCCCAGAGCGTGAAGTTGGATTGCCTTCTAAATTCAATAAACAAACAAACAAAAAAGGCAGGCGTTGGGGGCTTGGGCAACATGGTAAATCTCAAAGTACAATTAACTAGCACAAGCATCTTCCCATCTTATTCCTCTGTTGCATGATGCCATTCAAACTGAAGAGCTGCCATGTTTTTGCGAGAGCCTATTCAAATGTTCTGTGAGGGGCCAGGCAAGCCAGGATCTCTCAGCAATCCTCATCTGCAAAATGGACATAATACTAATTTACCCTAAGAATATAAAAAGAGCCATGTTGAACTCAGTGCTTCCACAATAGGCAATCAGAAGCCTCTGTGCTTCAGAGGCAAATTGCATACAGTTCTGGAGTCAATTAGCCACCAAGATTAGCAGCATCTGACATCCCATTTTCTCTCTAAATTAAAAGCCATCGTCCCTAAATACAATCCAATGTACACTTCCGTGGGAGAAATCCTTTTGGATTTAAAAAATCTTTTGACTAGATTTATTATTTCTGTCTATATAGCAGATGAGGGACTCATTTGCAGCATCACCTTTCAGGCCACAACATCTACTGCATTTTTAGCCATCTCCAAGGGGCAACTCAACATATAATGCAAACTAATGCAAGACATTCCCAGAAAAGCACTAAGCAACAAAGCTGCAGTTGGCTGTTGCAGCAAACCCGAATGGGTCAAGAAGGGCACCATATGCCTGTTCACACACACAGGTAAGGCCGATGCGTGTAAGAGTATAAAATTTTGCGAATTTCGCATTTTTTCTACACAGGTTTCCCGTTGTAAAAATTGTGCATCCTAAGAACCGGAACTGGATCGGTCATGGGAAAGATCATGGAACTTCCTATCAGTCCAATTCGGGTTTGAATCAAGATGTTCGACACGGCAATGTGCTCCTGCTTAACGTGTGAAGTGCTCCAGGTTTAAAGGTTACAGGATTGCGGCGTCGAGAGACTGCATGGAAAACGAGCGCGGTCTTTAGTCGTTATCACACAAAATGCCTTTTATAAGGTCGGAGGGGGTTGCCAACCCGGCTCCCCCCATGGCCTGCAGCGCTGACCTTCTCCAGGAGGGGGAGCGCATCGTGCAAAAGCGAGCCCGTTCCGACACAACCACTGTGGAAGGAAAAGGCGCTTCTCTCCGCCGCGAAGCTGGGAAATGGAACAACCCAGCACGGCCCCGCCCACTCCCCGCAGAACCCGGAAGTGGCGCCCGCAGGCGGGAGCGGCGTGCCTAAGCGTGTTCTTGCTGCTCCATGGGGGCGTTGAGTGGGGCTGGCGCGATGGGAGCGGCTGTGGCAGCCTTTTACGTGACAGCTGCGCCCCACTCCGCGCTCGGGGGAGATTCTGGTAAAGTATCAAGATCCGGCCTCAGGTCCTGCCTGTTTTCTCGCGGATATCCCCCGCCCCTAAGTTGTACTGCATGCTTTTGCATATTCTAATTTATGGTAATATCAACCCATTGGTCAGTTGTATATTCGGCTTTTTCTGTGCATCTGTTCTAGCAATGGGGGGCTCGCTTTTGCGAGGTGGTATTGGATTTTTAAAAAACCCAAACACTCGATTTGTTAAAAAGAAAATAAACATGGATTACTTTTGTGGCAGAATTTTAATCTTCACTTTTCTGATACAGTGGATCCCATGTTGTGGATTGGGGAGAATCTGGAAATTCAGTTTTCCTTTCTTTCTGATGATCACCACGTCAGGGTTGTTTACGAGGATGTAATGATATGGGGCCCTGCATGCATTTGATACCTGTCTAAACTTAATTGCTTTGCGTTGATAACTTGCAGTTGAATGAGTAAAATGGGGGGGGGAAGGATATTGGAAAGCTTTAATTTCAAGGTGTCAGATCTGTGGTGACCTGTTCCTATAGTCCTAGGTGGCATCACTTGATGGTGTAGTCATCACAAGCTAGATTTGCATTTGTGCCACTTAATGTTTCTTGGGCAGTGAAAATTATTTTAAAGAAAAGTAGTTCAAATATATAACAAAATACCATGAAAGAGTCTGCTCTGCTTATTTAATGGTGCAGAATTGAAGGCGAAAGACTTCATGGATGTGATGCAAAAGGGAAAAAATAATTATTTATTTTAAACAGATATTGACAGGGTGCTGTTTTTCCTCTGATAGAGATGCAGGTGTTTAAACTCACAGAGCAAAAAGATGATCCTGCTGTTTACCCCCCCCCCCCCACATTATTGTTGTGCACATAGCAGCATCTGCAGTGCACCCAAGACAAGTTTTGATTGGGGAATATGCAAGAATGTTGATTTATATTTGCAGTTCAACCATTATGTGACATCTATGGACTATATTTATAATAATACTGGCATAGCAAGATTATAGTGGAAAAACCTTCCTGTGTGAGCCAATCTAATGCAAATAAGATGAAGCAGTGGTGGTGTTATTAAATAGTTGTGTGTGACTGGCATATTTCTAAAATGCTCTGGGTGAGAGTGCAGGTTGCCTAGAATATGACAGTGATTTGCCCACAAATTGTTGGGGAGGGATTAAGGTGTTTATCTAGGACTGAAGAGACAGGGGTTCAACTCTGTTCTTAGTTGTGGAAGCTCTCTGGTTGACTTTAGGCTAGTTGCTGTGTCTCATCCCAACTGACTCCACAGAATTTGGGATGGGGAGGAGAGGAAGAAGGAATGTTATATATGGCACGTTGAGAGCCATATTGAGAAAAGGTAGGATATAATTCCAACAAGATACAGTATATACATACACATACACATGTGTGTGTATACACATACACACATACAATCTTCCATCATAGAGTTTGATTTCTGTCTAAGCCACTCTCCATGGCTTGCTGTCTTTTGAATGAGCTGGAATGCAGCTCCAGCCACCATGAAGGATGAGAACATCCAGAGGGCCTTGTTATAGCAGGCTAGTCTTTCCAATCAAGGAAGCTTATGCAAAATAATTAAAAAGCAGCAGAATAGGATAAGCAAAATTAAAGATCATTATTCAGAATGACAAAAATAGATACTGTATAGCAGTGGTTAAAATAGTTTAAAAGAACAGCAATACAAATTGGAAACTTCAGCAAACTTCCCCACCCCCCTTAATTCTATGTAGCAGCACTCATTTAAAAGTAGCATTTTTAAAAAATAGCAGATTAAAGATATTTTCCAGAACCATGGGAGTAGAGGCTAAGTGGTGCAGCAGTTGGAATTTTGTCTTTCCTTCACACAGCGTCCTCCAAATATGCTCTGGAACCTTTCCCCATTTTTCTGGTACCCATTTGGAGGGTGTACAAGCTCTTGTAGATGGAGAAAGTGCCCCATTCCATTAGTGGCATCTGTTCTGTTGGTGACTATGGACTGTTAAATATAATCTTATGAGTAAACCTCATGAAAAGGAGTATGACTCAGGAAATGCTCTGTGGAGCTTTGACAGTTTTAAGCTAGGGACAGCCAAGCTGCTGTGCTCCAGATGTTTTGGACACAAATCCCATAATCTTTAACCAGAATGACCAGTGGTCAGGGGGGATGGCTATGTGTCCTCCAGATCTTATTGAATATATATATATATATATATATATATATATATATATATAGAGAGAGAGAGAGAGAGAGAGGGGTAAAGGTTCGTGTCCGACTCTAGGGGCCGGTGCTCATCTCCGTTTGTTAGCCGAAGAGCCAGCGTTGTCCGAAGACGCTTCCGCGGTCATGTGGCTGGAATGATGCATGCGGAACGCTGTTACCATCCCACCAAAGTGGTACCTATTCATCTACTTGCATTTGCATGCTTTCGAATTGCTAGGTTGGCAAGAGCTGGGGCTAGTGTGGGAGCTCACTCTGTCACGCGGGGCTAGGGATTTGAACCTCCGAACTTGTGATCTTCCGAGATCGACAAGCCTGGCGTCTTACCTGCTGAGCCCCCATGCCCCCACATGTATATATGTATATATGTATATATGTATATATGTATATATGTATATATGTATATATGTATATATGTATATATGTATATATGTATATATGTATATATGTATATATGTATATATGTATATATGTATATATATATATATTTCAATTGTGACTGATTCTCGGAGACTGCCTGGACAAGTCTCTGCAGTTTTCTTTTTTTTTTTTTTTAACAAATTTTATTAGATTTTAATTTTACATAGATAAAAGTTTGAAACAGAAAAGAAAATGGAAATACAAATCAAGAAAAAAGAAAAGATAAAAAAGTGTAGTAAAGGAAAAAAGAAAAAAAGATAAAGCTGAAACATAGAATTTGGTCAACTTCCGATTTGTATCTGGTCATGGTATTTTAAAAATTTTATCTTACATGCTAGGTCTATATATAATATTAAAGAATATTTCTTGTCTATTACATCAATATATATATATTTTAATCTTCAAATCCCCATATAAGCTTTGCCCCTCCCGCATCTTGTAAATAGTCAGTTAATGGTTTCCACTCTTTAAGGAAATAATTATTTGGATTTTCTTTTAATAAACATGTCAGTTTATCATTCTCTGCCATATCCATCAATTTTAACATCCAATCTTGTATCGTAGGCGATATCTGGTTTTTCCAATTTTGTGCAAAAATAAGTCTTGCTGCTGTAATCATGTATTGCATAATCCTTGTAAATTGCTTCCCAGGTTGTCCATCAATTATTCCCAGTAAGAAAAATTCCGGTTTAAATGGAACTCGAATTTGTAATATATTTTGCATCAATGCATGTATTTGAGTCCAAAATTTCTTTGCAGTCTCACATGTCCACCACATATGGTAAAAAGACCCCTCTTTTTTTTTACATTTCCAACATAAGTTGGAAACATTTCCATACATTTTAGAAAGTTTTTGTGGGGTCATATACCATCTGTACATCATCTTATAAAAGTTTTCTTTTAAATTAAAACACAAAGTAAATTTTAACCCTTTGGTCCACATATCTTCCCATTGTTGCATTTGAATATTATGGCCAATATTTTTAGCCCATTTAATCATACAGTCTTTAACTTGTTCCTCTACCATTTCACCTTTTAACAATAATTTATACATTTTTGCAATTAGATGATCATCTGTCTCACATAGTTGTATCTCAAATTCCGATTTGGTTTGTTCAAATTCAAGGTCTTTCTTATCTAGTTTAAATTTCTCTACGAGCTGCATATATGAAAGCCATTGAAAACTGTATCCCTCTGATACCAATTCTTCCATTGATTTAATTATATATTGTCCTTGTTCTTTCTTTAAAAAGTCTTTGTAGGTTAACCATTTTTCTTTATTTCTTACTTCTGTTCTGTAAAATGCTTCTTGTGTAGAAATCCATAAGGGTCTTTTATGACATAAGATTAATTTATATTTATTCCAGATTCTTAACAAGGATCTTCTAATATAATGGTTTTTAAAGTCCACATTAACTTTAACTTTATCGTACCATAAATATCCATGCCATCCATATCTTAATTCATGTCCTTCCAAATTCAATAATTTTTCATTTTTCAAAACTATCCATTCTTTAATCCAAACCAAGCAACAAGCAGCATAATATAATTTCAAATCCGGTAGACCTAGTCCTCCTCTTTCTTTAGAGTCTTGCAAGACTTTATATTTTACTCTTGGTTTTTTCCCTTGCCAAATAAACTTAGAAATATCTCGCTACCATTGTTTAAAAGGTTCTTCTGATGCCAATATAGGTAGTGTTTGAAAAAGATATAAAATTCTTGGCAAAACATTCATTTTAATTGCTGAAATTCTACCTAATAATGATAATTGCAGTTTTTCCCAATGTTCCAAATCTTTTTTAATATCCATCCAAAGTGGAATATAATTATTCTTAAACAGCTTAACATTTTTAGTTGTTAAATATACTCCCAAATATTTTACTTTTTCTTCCATTGAATATCCTGTTATTTCTTTCAATTTCTCTTGTTGGTGGTAATCCATATTTTTGGTCAAAACTTTTGTCTTCTGTAAATTCACTTTGAACCCTGCTAGCGACCCAAAGTCTTTTAGTTTCTGTATTAATATTTCAATTCCTTCTATTGGATTCTCCAAAGTAATGACTAGGTCGTCAGCAAATGCTCTTAGTTTATAAACTTCTTTTTTAACTTTAATACCATGGATACCATCATCTTGTCTAATATCTCTAAGTAAAACCTCTAATACCAATATAAACAAAAGTGGAGATAATGGACAACCTTGTCTAGTACCTTTTTGTATTTCACATGGCTTACTAAATTCACCATTAACAATTATTTTGGCAAATTGTGGAGTATATATTGATTTAATCCATTTTATAAAATTTCCTCCAAAATTCATATTTTCCAAAACTTTGAACATAAAAGGCCAATTTAAGTTGTCAAAGGCTTTTTCAGCATCAATAAATATCAAGGCAGCTTGTTTATCATAGTGTTGATCCAAATATTCAATTACGTCTACTATGTTTCGGACATTGCCATGAATTTGCCTCTTGGGTAGAAAACCAGCTTGGTCTTGATGAATAAAATCCTTAAGTATATTCTTCATTCTTTCTGCTAATATCGTTGTAAATATCTTATAGTCATTATTCAATAAAGATATTGGTCTGTAATTTTTAGTTAATGTTAAATCCTGTTGTTCTTTGGGTATCAATGTTATATGTGCTTCTTTCCAAGTTTCAGGCATAATTCCTGTTTCCAAAATAGAATTCATAGTCTTCTGCAAAGGTAAACATAAATCCTCTTCAAAACATTTATAGTAGGCTGCTGACAATCCATCCGGTCCAGGAGCTTTTCCACTACTAATTTTCTTAAAAGCTTTTATCAATTCTTCTTTTGTTATAACATTATTTAATGTCAATCTTTGTTGGTCATTAAGAACAGTTAGTTTTTGTTTATTCAAATATTCTTCAATCTCATCCAAGTTGACATCTTGTTTTTTATATAATTTAGAATAATAGTCATGAAAGGTTTTTTGAATGTCCATATTATTCACCAGAGTTTTTCCTTCATGTTGAATATTAGTAATCAAATTCTTTTGTCTTTGTTTCCTCAATTTATAAGCCAGCCATCTACCTGGTTTATTTGCATATTCAAAATATTTTTGTTTTGTAAATTTCATTTGAGTCTCTATCTCTTGAGTTAATATCATTGATATTTGCTTTTGTAGAAATTTAATTTGAGTGAGCAAAGTGTCATCCATTGGTTTATCTCTCAAATCTAACTCTTTACTTTTAATTTCATCTAAAATCAATTGAATTCTTTTTTGTTTTTTCTTCCTCATTTGAGCATTGTATTGAATAAAATAACCCCTCATATATGCTTTACTGGCTTCCCATACAGTTTGAATATTAGTCCCTTTGTTCAAATTAAATTGAAAATATTCTCTTAATTTTTTTTTTGCATACATCAACTACATCATTATTCCGTAGTAGTGACTCATTCAATCTCCATCTAAATACATTCCGTTTCCCTTTAAGAGTCAACATTACTGGATTATGATCTGATAAAGTCTTAGGTAATATATCGACTTTGTTAATATCCATCATCAAATTTTTAGATATCAAAATCATATCTATTCTAGAATGTGATTTAAATCTCTCTGAATAATATGTAAATTCTCTGGAAGTCCCATTCATACATCTCCAAATGTCTTGTAAATCCAACATCTCTTTCAAATCGAAAAATGTTTGTGGCAATTTTCCCTGTGTTTGCTTCACTTCTTTTTGTGACTGTCTATCCAATCTGGGGTAAATTACCCCATTCCAATCCCCCATAAAACACCAATTGTCATAAGTTAAGTCCAAAAGTTTATCCATCAGGTTTTTATAAAATACTCCTTTATCCATATTCGGTGCATAAAGTCCAACTATCAGTGTTTTAGTTCCTTGTATGTTAATTTCTACTACAATGTATCGACCCTCTTCATCAGCTAATATCAATTTTGGGTTTAACTTTGGTTGTACATATAAGACTACCCCTTTAGTTTTTTTATATCCAGCCGAAATAAATTCTTCTCCAAGCTGTTTTTGAATCAAATATTTAGTATCTTTTTTACAAATATGAGTCTCTTGTAAACAACTTATGTCCAATTTCTGTTTTTTCAAAAAATGAAATATCTTTCTTCTTTTTTGTGGAGCATTGGCTCCATTAATATTCCATGTCAGATATTTAAGTTCCATTGGTGTTTTATTCTTTAAAATCCCTTTGTTAAGTCCACACCTGTAGCTCCTTTCTCAGATAGATCTTCAGTCTTCTCTTTGTCTTTCGATGTTTCTCCTCCTTTTGTCAATTCTCCTTCTGGTAAACCCATTTCTTTCTTGTATTTCTCTAAAAAAGCTTTTGCTTTTAAAATGGAAGTTATTTTGAATCTCTGTCCTTTAAACTCAAACGATACGCCTTCCAATTTTTCCCATCTGAATGAAATACTATGTTGCCTTAATTTGTGTGGAGGAAAGAATAGTCTTTTCTTTTCCTAATTATTCTCAAGGGAATTTCTTTTAATACAATTATTTCCTTCCCTTCTATATTTAATCTAGTATTATAATGCTTCCTTAAGATTTGCTCTTTTGTCACTTTTCTTACGAAATATATCAATATGTCTCTAGGGACTTTTCTTTCCTTAGCATAACGTGAGTTTACTCTGAATATCTTGTCTATCTCCAAATCTAAATCTTGTTCTCTTGTCTCCAAAAATTTAGCTAATTCAAAAGTCATCCTTTCTCTCACATTTTCATCTACTTGTTCTGGAATTGCTCTAAATCTCAAGATGTGCTCCTTCTCTCTCATTTCTGCTAAAGCTGTGATATCTAGATTATGTTCAATCTCTTTAATAGCATATTCTGATTTATCTTCTAATTTTTGCATCTGGCTTTGCGTATCTTTAAGTTCTCCTGACAGAGAATTGACCACTTCCTTAACTGTTTGAATTTCTTTTTTAAAATCTTGCTTAATCTCTCGGGTTATTTCTTTCTTCATATCGTCCATTTTTTTGTCTAATGCTGTAATCTGATCTTCCATCTGCTTCGTGGAGTCATCCATTTTCTTATTTATTGCTGTATTCTGGTCATCCATTTTCTTATTTATTGCTGTATTCTGATCATCCATTTTCTTATTTATTGCTGTATTCTGATCATCCATTTTCTTATTTAGTGTTGCAACAGCTTCTAATATCTTTTTCATTTCTGGTAATAAAGCTTCTGAGGCAGATGTAGCAGGTGTAGCAGAATCAATAGGTGGTCCTCCAGTCTCCTTCTTCTTCTCCTTCTCCGCCCGTCTCGTTCCCAAAGACGCCATAGCCCTTCCCACTTGTAATTCTTCAATCCAACCACAAGTCAAAAAGAAAAAATGTTGCTAGAGACATGTAAAAAAGCCTCTACTTTCCATATAATAATCCAATAATCCAAATTAAACGTTAAATAACTTGACTTTTTCAGAAAAATAAATCCAAACAGAGTTCAAAGTTCAAAAAGAAAAAGAGGAACTTGTATATATAAAAGAGTTTTTAATAGGGTTCAGTAATCCCAACATCAAAGTCTTAAAAAATAAAGTATTAATCACTCCATTTAAATCCAAGCTTTAATATAGTATTCCAGAGAACAAAAATAGAAATACCAATAGTTGTCCATAAGTAAAAAACTCAAACCAAACTGAAATAATAGTAAAAGTCACTTTCACTTCTAGCAAAGCCACTTAGCTTCTCTTCCCACCGTTTATTCTTCCATTAACAAGAAAAAAATATAGCACCAGCAAATATAAATCAAGTCCAGATACAAATCTTAGCACTTAATAAAAAAATAATAATATTTAAAAGTAAAAAAAAGTGACTAAAAGCCTGGTCGGGCCAGCTACTTATCTTTTAGAATCACGGCTGCTGCAGAGCCCCGTTTTTTTCCCAGTCTCCTTTCATTGCTCCATCTCCCTCCTCCCGCAGTGGAAATTACAGGAGTCGGGGGAGAGCAGTTACTCCAGAGATCCTTTGTGGTTAATCTTCTGATCACACTCTCTTCGAGTGTGATTTTTCCAGCGATTTTCTTCTCCCAAATCGCTGCAAACAGCTTAGCCGTGGAATCGAGGCTAAGGAGCCCCGGTTCTTCGCTGTGCTCCGACCAGTACCCGGAAGTGAAAGTCAAGTCTCTGCAGTTTTCTTGACAAGATTCTTCAGAAGTGTTTTGCCATTGCCTGCTTCCTAGGGCTGAGAGAGAGTGACTAGCCCAAGGTCACCCAGCTGGCTTTGTGCCTAAGGCGGGACTAGAACTCCTGGTCTCCCAGTTTCTAGCCTGATGCCTTGACCGCTACACCAAACTGGCTCTATGCCCTATATAAAAGGTCTCCTCTCTTTGAAAAGCTGTCCAATCAAGACCCATAAAAAAGGAGGGATCTTCTCAGTCTGTAGGCAGGATGTGCAGCAAAACATACAGGTTACTTATAAGTAGGATACATTTCTATTTACAGTATTGATAATAATAATGATAATAATGTACCTTTATCAAGGCACAGTACAGAACAAGCAACTGTCCCTCCCCCAAATAATTACAAATTATTCCAATTAAATTTGCTCAGAACTCAGTAAGTGTATATTACTGCTACAGCAGTACACTTAAAACAGTGTATTAAGATCAAGTGTGTATACATCCACAATAATTTAAAACGGGAATGGACCTGTCACTGAAATAAGAGTAGAGTGGAACAACCAGAACCTACATTAACCTGCTAATCAAATAAAAAGATCTTTAACCCCCTTTTAAAGGCCATCAGATTTCCCCAAAGACAAAGGGAGTTGATCCCAGTTTTGTGGGGCCAGATCCCTAAATAAATTCCATGAGCTCATATCTAGATATGCATCTGTACATATAAATCAATGTGCAAATTTTATGCAAATTAAAATTCTCTTTTCTGTCCCTATTCCCCTTTGCATAATAGTGTAGAAATAGCACCCTCTTTAGATTCCCCTGAGCCAGTGAGGTAGATTGATTGATTGATTGATTGATTGATTGATTATTTATTTATTTATTTATTTATTTATTATCCCGCCTTTATTATTTTTTTATAAATAGCTCAAGGCGGCGAACATACCTAATACTCCTTCCTCCTCCTATTTTCCCCACAACAACCACCCTGTGAGGTGAGTTGGGCTGAGAGAGAGTGACTGGCCCAAGGTCACCCAGCTGGCTTTCATGCCTAAGGCGGGACTAGAACTCACAGGCTCCTGGTTTCTAACCTGTTGCCTTAACCACTAGACCAGTGCTTTCCAAACTGCCGCATTGGCGACCTACCAATGGCGGCAGAGGTGGCGGCGCGGGGGCGTGCGTGGCGGTGGGGGCGTGCACAGCGGCAGTGCGGGGGGGTGCGCAGCGGCGGCGGCCTCGCTAAAACCTGGAAGCGCTGATGGTGCACCGCTGCCGTCGTTGCTGCAGCCGCCGTGCACACCACCACGCATGCCCCCGCGCCGCCGCCATGCACGCCCCCACTGCCGCTTCCGGGTTGTTTCGCGACACACTAAACTGTGTTGCGACACACTAAAGTGTCGTGACACACAGTTTGGAAAGCTATGCACTAGACCAAACTGGCTCGCATCATAATTATTATTTTATTTTATTTTATTTTATTTTTATTTATTTATTTTATTTTTATTTATTTTATATTTATTTTATTTATTATTATGATGTTTTGGCTGTGTGTGAGGAGTGGTTGACTGATTGTACCAATCCTGCATAGCAGCAAAGGCCAGAATAATCCTAATAGAAAAAATTCCTGAAGAACTGGGTTCTGGGTTATTTGCAGGATCCTTTCTTCCTGGTTGTTTTTACCCATCCTGTTAGGTCCAACTGTAGGTGTACAAGACTTTGACAGCATTGCCTGGTTTGGTCTGGGGTCAGGATGTACTACAGGTAGTCCTCGTTTAGCAACCGCAGCTGGGACCGGCAACTCGGTTGTTAAGCGAAGAGGTATGACATCAGGATTGAAATGACATCAGGATTGAAATGACGAGGTCTTATGGCTTTGTTTATAGATAAGAGATGGGATATGGGAAGAAGAGATCATTTGCTGTATTTTAAGGTGATAAGTTACTAAAATTGTTTTTACTTGTGGTGATGAAGGTGGGAAGCTACTATATATATTTCTTTTCTTTTTCTTTACTATATTCTTATTATTTAGGAACCCAAACTGCCAGAACACGGCCACACAGCCTGGAAAACCCACAACAACCATCTTATTATTTCTATTTCTATTTCTATTTCTATTTCTATTTCTATTTCTATTTCTATTTCTATTTCTATTTCTATTTCTATTTCTATTTCTATTTCTATTATTTCTATTTCTATTTCTATTATTTCTATTTCTATTATTTCTATTTCTATTATTTCTATTTCTATTTCTATTTCTATTTTTTCCTTTTTCATTTCTTTTCTGCACCTTTTACTTTTTATTCTTTTAGTTTTTTTAGTTTGTATTAATATTTATTGTTGGAATTATAATTCTTAATAAAATTACTATTAAAAAAAAGAATCTCCTAGCAGTATGACTGATCTGTCTTTATACAGGTAGGTCACGATTAGCGTGAGTTCAAATACAGGTAGTCCTCGCTTAGCAACCACAATTGGGACCGGCAACTCGATCGCTAAGCGACGTGGTTGCTAAATGAAACATCATGTGACCATGACAGACTTACAGCATCACTTCCCATTTGGTCATTAATGAAGTCATCCTGAGTTGTTAAGTGAGACATCACATGACTGTGACTTGCAGTTTTACTGCTGGCTTCTCCATTGACTCTGCTTGTCGGAAGCTGGTTGCGAAGCATGCAAATGGCAATCACATGACCGCAGGATGCTGTAATGGTCATAAACGTCTGCTGGTTGTGAAGTGCCCAAGTCTCAATCACATGACCACGGGGAAGCTGCGATGGTCGTAAGTGCGAGGACTGCTCACAAAGTTACTTTTTAAGCACTCTCCTAACTTTGACAGTCGCTAAACAGGGCAGTTGTTAAGTGAGAGCCAGTCTGGTGTAGTAGTTAAGGCATCAGGTTAGAAACTGGGAGACCGGGAGTTCTAGTCCTGCCTTAGGCACAAAGCCAGCTGGGTGACCTTGGGCCAGTCACTTTCTCTCAGCCCTAGGAGGCAGTGGCAAACCATTTCTGAAAAACTTTGCCAAGAAAACTGCAGGGACTTGTCCAGGCAGTCTGAGAATTGAACACGATTGAACAGATTAAAAAAAATCTTTGTGCAAAATAGAGAAAAGGGTGATTCTGTCAGAGGAAAACAGTACAAGTTTAAAAAAGAGACCCGTTATTACATTAGAGCAAAAATTTGATGTAATTGAACTATATGAACATGGTCATAGCAATGCTAAAATAGGACAAGATGTTGGAATGCCTGAATCTATGGTAGAATTTTTTTTGTTTTTGTTTTGCTTTTTATAACTACTCTGTGACTTTGTTAACAATAAATTTAAATTATTATAAGTATATTCTTTTTATCCTTTATTGTAATATTTCATTGATATACATATAAAAATTTAAGTTTAAAAATTTTCAGTGCCTATTTCCAACGAGCTGGAACCAATTACCATATTCTCCATAGAAATATCACTTTGAATAGTGCAAATTCAAATAATGTGACCATTTTGTGGGATTCACGAACCGCACTAATCGAGACCTACCTGTACTGTCATAAAGATTGCAACAATTATCCCTAAGCTGAATTCTCCTCTTTGGATTTGGTCCTTAAGGCTAACAACTTTTTTGTTTCATGTGGAAACGTCAAATTTTGAAAAAAAAATCTGCTGTTTGGGTCAGGCCTTTTTTAAAAAAAAACTCTGGCAGAGGAAAATAAGTGGCCCTCAAGGGAGGGGAAATCCTCTTTTTTTTTCTCCCTCAAGGTCGTTTGCAATGACATAACCAAATTTACCTCAGACCATCTGACATATACAATGTTTTGAAGATGCAGCATGCTGAGGGGGATATTATTGAAGCTGAACTGTAAATGCTGTTGCATTTATGCTTGTTTTTTCAAAATCAAATGATCAATGAAAAATTCAATATGGGGTGGCTGATGGGTAAAAACCTGAAGGCAGGGGGGGAATTGTAGCTGAGCAGAGAATTCACAAGGCACTTGGGAATAAACATGTATCCTTATTAGGGTAATTGACCTGCTCCAAAATAGGAGGCCGCACTGATTTAAAAAGAACAGTATCAAGAATCCGTAATACAAAGGTGGAGGCTGAGCTGTGAAATCAAATTCTCCTGGTCATTTTGTCTTTTTCATGTGGCCTGTGCCCATATGTTAAATAACTCCAAACTTGATGTTTTTGTTGTTGTTATTAGTATCATCATTAGCAGTTGCAGCTCACCTTCGCTTTTCTGCTGGTAGCAGTGTCAAGAAAATACGACAAAGGATACTTTGTGCATTGACATCAGAAGGGAAAGAAAATACTCCTGGAAAGTTCCGTGCTGCTAAATCTCCACAGATTTACACTTTTATGCAGTCAAATTAATGCAAAACCCCCAACGTAAGGGTTTGCATTTTGAAAATTTGGGAGGAGTTTCATTCCATAATAGTAATTATTGGTTTTATATTATTTTTTCACAGGGGAACTGATCACAGCTGCCTATGAGCTTGGAGTGAGTATTAGTTGTATTGTTTAATCAATGCTCTCATTAACAGTTTTAGGAATTAAGGAAGTTTAATTAAGCATGGATTTAAAGTAGATTAATATATTTTCAAACCACAGTTTTTCTAACTTATAAGTACGGCACACGACAATTTACTCCAAGTTTTAAATCCAATTAAACTAAATTATAAAGTAAAGGCTTTACTGTATATACAGTAGCTGGCTTATTATCAATCCAAATTTTGTATAAGCTGGGGAGAATAAAAATAAATCGGGTTAACAATTTTAATAAGTTTTATTATTCAATAAACTTTATTAAGGCGTATGATCCCCTTTAGGCAAAACCTTAAGGACTGTCATCACGGTGGTAATCCGATAGCAGTGTGGTCTTTCAACTTGCTAACCAATAAAATAGTTCAGCATCTGTTTTTTCCCCTTTTCTCTCTTTTATAACTGTATAATAAAAGGAATCCCAGCTTTTTGAATGGCCGGAATACACTGTGAATCCAAACTTCAAGCCATTTAAGGGATAATAGTAATACGTGTCACCACTTTTTAAAGTGATCTGTTCTCATCTGTGTTTTGTGCATCCACGTTCACTAAGGGAAACATTTTGCTGTATTTAAAATTGGCACTTGCAGAAGGGGGTGGGGGTGGGGAGAAGAGCAGCTTTTTAAGGCATAGTGCGCTAACCGACTGTTTATGACTAAGCTAATAAGAAAGCCACTTCTCCCTTAGACAGCCATTGTGACATCTCAGAGCAAAAGCCTTTTCTGTTCATTCACAGGTTGCTCATCCGCCGGGCTACCCCCTCTTCACTCTGCTGGCTAAACTGGCAATTGAGCTTTTCCCCTTTGGTTCTGCTGCGTATTGCGTCAATCTCCTCTGTGCCTTGTTGGGAGCAGCTGCAGCATCTCTCCTCTTTTATACGGTTGTCAGGTACAGTGGATCCTATGGGTGCCTTCCAGCTCGCAATATTAAAAAATACAGAATACAACATTGCAATCTACTGTACATCACATGCAGTATATTCTGGGAATCATCCTTATGGTAAATAAAGTCTCTCTGGTGAAACATTTTCATAGTATACAAGAAAGGATATTTTTCCATGATATAATATTGCAGTGAGATGTAAAAGTTAGTAATAATTTGATCTCTTTAGTGGGCCATTAAAGCAGCAGTTGCTCCTACGTTGGCTGCAGGCTGTTAATTGATTCAACTGCCTACTGTTTGCATAATTTCAGTTGGACATTTAACATTGAACTCCTCGGGAAAAAAAGAAAAAGAAAAAAATGTGAAACACCCAGAGCACAAAACTGCCAAACTAATTTATTTCAGAAGAGTGATAACATTGTTCTGTCTTATTATCATACATCAGTGACCAGGTTTATCTAACCAGAAGTAACAAAGTTTGTCATTATAAAAAGATGCAGATGGCTTTTAAAAATATTAACAATACAAGTGTCAACTGTGCTGGCAAACTTTTTAATTGCTAGTATTACAAAACAGAGGCAGATGCCTCTTGATGGTTTTTATTCTGTCTATTTTACCTGTGTTGAATTCAGTAAGCAGGAAGTGGTACTGGCCGAACTGCACGGATTTAAATTAAAATGTATGGGAATCATGGTGTGAAAAGAAAACCAGTGATTGCAACTCCGTAGCTGGGTGAGCCAGGTTGTAGGAAATTGTCAACAAAATCTGTCTGTCTGCATTGGATGCCATGTTCTAAGCATACAAAAACAAGAACATAAGGAACGTCTGGTGCTTCGTTACCTTTGCCCGCCCTTCTGTCTTCTGATCCTCAAGTGAGAAGGTTTCTCTGCATACTACTACAATTCTCTATTAGGCTAGCTTTCCCCAGTCTGAAGGGCGCCAAATTTCGAAGGACTGCCTTATACTCCTTTCACATGTATTTGCACATGTGAGAGATGATTCCCTGTGCTTTAATTCAGCAGAGCAGAAGCTGGGGGTAGGGATGTGTCTTTTCCCCTCGTAGTTGGGAATGACCGGTGGCATACATAAAGTCTTGTTCGAGTTGAGCTCAGATGCCTGGTGACTTCATGGTTATAGCGATATGCCTTCCAGGCAGGCTTGACTCCCAGGGACTACATGGACGAGTCCTCCGTGCAGTGTTCTAGGCAGCATTTTTGAAAGTGATTTGCCACTGCCTTCTTCCTGGGTCTGAAAGAGCGTGACTGCCCCAAAGTCACCCAGCCGGCTCTGTGGCTAAGGTGGGACTAGAACTCGGGTTTCCTTGCTCCTAGTCCAGTGCCTTACCCACTGGCGCAAACTGGCTCTCTGACTTCATGGACACCTCTGTGTAGCTTTTTTAGCAACAATAGGAAAGTGGATTTCCTAGTGGTCTTCTATATAAATACTTGCCAACCCTGTTTAGCTTTTTGAGATCAAATTTGTTTGGATGCTGTCACCTGGATGGAATGGGCAGCAGTCCACAGTGAAATTTCTTTCTTTCTTTAGTAGATTTAGCAGCTGCTTGACTCCCGAATGACACTGAGCGGCTTATGCTATTAGTATGATAGTAGTAATACTGTAGTGTACTGAAATGTCCACAGGCCTCAACTGCGTTGTCTGACTGAGCTGTACAGCAGCCCTGCAAAGTACGGCTGTGCTATTATGCCCCTTATTGCAAATGGGGAAACTGAGGCTGGGAGAGACTGCCTTGCCTACTAAGGCTACCTACTGAATTCTTTGGGAGCTGATATTTGAATGGAGGACTACATGACTTGCCACTGTGATTATCTGTGTGCATTCTGGGACCCTGTGGATAAATCCAGTCATAGTAATCCTTTCTATCCAAATGTCATCTTTCCTCGCATCAATTGGTCAGGAAAGATGCATACAATTGGCCCCATGTACAAAGGTTGGGGATTCACATGCGAACCCCAAGTGAGAGAGATTGCCATGTAGGAGAAGCAGCTCCTATTCCTTTGTGATTAACTATGGAAGGTAGGTTTTGCTTGATATAATGAAAATTTTAGATGGGGGTGACCTTAATGACTTGAAGGCAGTGCCCTTCAATTTTTAGGATACCTAAAAAGTTTATGTAAGCAAGCATGTAAGTCATTTTTGTTTTCCAATCACTTTACTTGTCCCATATTTAATGGAGAATTGGATTGTTTTGCAAAACATTAAGATTATTACCACCTAAAAGTTATTCTGAAAATATTCAAAGTACAGGAAGCTCCTTCGCCTCCTTGTCCTCCCCCAACTCAGTAATGTTGGCAAATATTTACTTTTATATAAATACATTGGTCTTAATTAAGGGATTGCAGAAACCTCTTGGGCAGACTTTCTAATCTTATTTAGAAAATACAGTTAATCATTGCAATAATCCCATTTTATGGGTTGGGAACTGAGGCTGATAGATACTGAGTTGCCCAAGGCCAGTCTGTAAAAAAAATGTTCTTGGCCAATTAACATCTGAGTGTTGAGTTTCCACTGTCCAAACGCCAACACACTGGGTCACCCTGACCATTATGACAGCTTTCTGAACTTTTATAAAAAGATAAAAACAATGCCCCATTCTGCCTGGGAATATTTTGAGAGAAGTCAGACTTCTCAATTATTAGGAGGAAAAAAATATATAACAATAAAAATTCCGCAGTGCAAAAGAGACAGGCTGAAATTTCTCGGGAAGATGAATGCCACCTGTAAATAGTGGGATGGGAACAGTTAGGAGTCTTTGAATGTCCCTTATTACACACTTCCTTTTCTATTGAAGAAGGGTTAGTGTTCTCCCATAATGTTAATTTGAAATCCAAACCTGTCCTGCACTTTGCCAAGCTCTCCTGCCGATCTTTGTTGAAATTAATGCAAGGCAAGCAGGGAAGAAGGCTCGGTGGATGATTTTCTTTCCTCGGCTAGGATAAACGCTTTACGTACTGCCTGCCTGCAGGGAGGACTCCCTTCAGTCCCTTATTTGCTTAAGTACACTTCTTTAAGATTTTATGAATAGGACTTCCCCTATCAGATAATTCATCCTTAACTAATTTTCAGTGTAGTGCAAAGGAAGAGGGTTAAAAATAATAAAAGGCCCAAAGCTTTTGAAGGAAAATATTTAAAGCAGAAACTCTCAAGGCAATGATGCTTTTTGTCAGTTCGTAACAGCGTTGAGCGTATATGTTAGGGAAGAATAAATAACTGCTCACATTCCATTAGTGGGCGTGCTGATGGTGAAGAAATCCCATTGAACTCGTTTAAATTAATCTTTAATGCATTCCAACTAATACTGCTCCTTGAAGCGATCTACCTTCGTCCTTCACCTTTTTAAAGTTCACAGGCTGAAACCTTACAAAGGAATTGCATTGGAAGGGGGTACTTTTTGTTGTATTTCAGTTGATTCGTGGGAGGTGAAGAAACAGACAAACTAATTTGGTTTTTTCTTTAAAAAAATGGCATTTAATATTTAACTGCACTGGCGTTATGAATGCAAAGCTGTACAATATTTGATGCATGCTTTAAAGTTGTAGAGGAAAGGACATGCTAGTTAATCTCCTTCCTTCCTTCTTTCCTGGAAGATGCCAGTAACAAAACAGGTGGTTCTGCATCTCCCAGAAAATCAGTAGGTTACCTTTAGAGTTTCCTGATTTGGGGGTGGCACCTTTTGACTGGCCTGGCTTTGTGTCATGCTCTGTGTATGTGTGAGAGAGAGAGAGGGAGAGAGAGAGTTAAAACCTTCAGAACTAAATATTTGTGCATGCATTTCTGATTTTGAGGGTTGGAAATACACCCTTCCAGCAGTGTTTGTTCACTGTACCGGGATGTTGCATTGATTTATAGACCATGCCAACTCTACGTGCTGCTGCAAAAGAATTTGCATTAACACTATAGATGTTTAAATATTGCTAATATATTTTCAGATTTGGTTGTCAAATCTGCCTTGAGATGGCAGCTGCTGTTTGCATGCACATTGTGATAATCTCTTCTTAAATAAATAAAAATTCAAAGGACCCTTCAGGTTCCTTTGGAATGGCTCAACCAATTTGTTTCCAATGTCTGAAGAGTTGCTTCCATCCCTCTCTACTTTAATGGTTTAGACAGATCATTTTAACTGGAAAAATTTCACTGGGGTCTAAATGTCCTGGGGCAAATTTATAGACCTCAGACATCCCTAACCTTTACATGAGGTAGATCCCAAAAGACTTTAAAGGGTTTTTTCCCTTGGGGAGGTAGGTGGGATGAGAAAACCTGTCCGTTCTGTATTCCGATAGATGCTTGTGAATACGGATGGTCTCTCAATTTTTTTTTAAGATGCCAAATAATTAACGAAGCACACATCCTTTGGGAACAATGCGGTTCAAGTGGGAAATCTGTTTTCTCATCAAACAATACACACCCTTCAGAAAGGAACAAGCCATCTCTATGGCAATTTGTGTGGAGAGTGGCCTATTGATTCAGTGGAAGAAGACATTATACAGTGTCACTTGGGGTTGTTACAATTTCATTTGTCGGGTGACCTGAACTTAACCTTCTAAAAACCTTTTCTTCTTTGTACATAACACCAGCCTCGTGGGTTTGCTACACCGATAGTGGAGTACAGTGAAGAATTACAGCTGGTTGTTGGTTGTTGGTGGGTTTTGTTTCTTAAACAAACCACCCCTCCCGACGTACACATTTCCCCCATTTATATGCTATGTAAATCAGTCCTTTTACAAGATTTTGTTCCTTTTATTGGCATCTGTTTTGATGTCGCTTAAGTTTCATGTTCTTTGCAGATCATGATAGTTTCATTTTAATGTTTAATTGGGCGGCACTCTTGTAGTTTAATTCATCCCCGCTTAGGAGGACATTGTTCTACATGCTGGATTAGTGTTAAGTGAATTCTGACACTTTGTTCTTCTAATCAGAATTTCAGTTCCGCCAGGTAGCAAGGCTTTTTTCCCCCTCCCTTCCTTTTTGATGTTTGGGTTTTTTAAAGCCTCCCAATTTCCTTCTGTACTTGTCTGAAATTCATGATTTTCAAAAGATACTTTTAATTCCCCCATTAAGGTCTATCATTTTAATTTCACTGTGGGAGAATGTTCTGTATTGCTTAGTTTTAAAACCAGATATTTCTTGTATACTGTCCTTTGCTTCCCTAAAATTTGGTTTTCTTGTAAAATCAGTTTATATGAAATTGATTTATGTGGAAGCCTTGACTATTTTTTTCTTTGTGACAAGGCAGGAAATAAAATTTAAAAATTATTTTGTGTGTTGAGGTTTTCAAAGTTTAGACAAAGAAATTGAGTTTTACTGAAATCTGCAAGTCTTATTTTGCTGACAAAAAATGTCATGTTTTTATGTAAGAGACATTTTGATTGCTTTCTGTTAGCTGGGGAAGACGTGGCTGGTAATTTGTGTTATCACTTTTAGCAGATGAGAAATAGACATTATATCCCAAATAGCCAAAAAAAAAAAAAAGTCTTGCCAGCATTTTTCAGAATTAAGTTGCCATTGTTTAATAAATCTCTTGTTAAGGATTTGCAGTTATAGCGGTATATTTAGCATTTTCCAAGGATGCTGAGAAATAGCATTTTCATTCATTCCATGTACATTTGGAATTGCATAGAAGATGTTAGACCATCAGAACATTTTCATTTTGCTTAAGAGCATGAAAGGAAAGATATAAGCATAAATTGGAAGTATACGTAACTTTTTTCTATAACTCTGGCCCTGTTATGAGATTCTCTTTACTTTCTTTTGAAAAAAAAATCAGTTGATGCTAATATATAGAGATGGAAAAACATTTAGGAAGGCTTGCCTTCTTTGGTTTTAATTTTTAGTTTCTATTCCTTGCAGAAGGAGTGGAAGGCTGAAAACTGAATTTGAAACGAAGTTTATTTAGTATAATATCAAGGGTTTACAGGGGCAGTTGAGCAGAATTGATTCTCCTGCCCGTTCACACACACAGCAGAAATCTGAAGCAAAAGGAATCATAAACATTCTGTTGTGGGCATGTATGTGAATGAAGAACAGCAGGGAAGATCTAATCTTTAAAGTTAAGGCAGAACAAAATAAATTATAATCCAGTGTGAGTTTTAAGCATTGCCTTTGGAATGTGTTCACCTACTAAATGAAACTTTGCCGCTCATTGGCTGGATTCACCCACCACGCTAAGCCAAAATAGGTTTTGCACATTTGTAACTCATTGAATTGTATGAACCCAACCATTGGGGTGTAGTCAATAAGGCATTGTTAAGAAATCATACCTGAGCATGTTGTTTGAACCGTGTCATTACATCCTTGGTTTTATGCTTTGGCATGAAGATTTCCAGTCTAATCTAATGGGATAAAGTTACAATTTATTCTCCCCGCTGGTTGTTTTTTAACCTTAGGAACTTTCATTTCAGGCGAGGCTTTACGGTACATTTGACTTTCTTCTGGTGCTTCTTCTACCATTGGGATCTCTGTCCATGTCACTGTGGTGTTCCTCTCTTCCTGCTTGCCAGGAAGTGGGCTGGATGAGGCCCCTATGCCATGCTCCTCTTCCAACTGTTCTTATGAGGCAAAATGATTGGTCAGGTTTTCAACTGTCCCAGGTGTGTGTGTCTGTACCTCCATTTACTAATACAATTGTCCTCCTTTAGCAACCACAATAGGGACTGGCAACTCAGTCCGTAAGCAAAGCGGTTGCTAAGTGAAACTGCAACTGTGCTTATGATCTTACTTCAGCTTTCCTTTGCTTTTACAGACCTGTGAAGGTTGTAAATGCGAGGATTGGTCGCAAAATCACTTTTTGTATCACTGTCGTAACTGTGAATGGTTGCTAAATGAGGCAGTTGCTAAACAAGGACTACCTGTAAGGAGAAGATGAAATCTTTACCCTTAAGCAGAGAATTTATTCCTTTCAAAGTTTGTGGCCATCATCCCATACCATCAAGAGCAGAAAATTAAAAATGATGTACTTGAAAAAGAGTGTAGCATCTTCTAAAGTAAGGTGTATTTGGAAACATTTCTTCAGAGATTATTCTAGATAAAGGCCTTTTTCTGGTGTATTGCAAGGCCTGTTAAAATTTCCAAAGAAGCTAATATTTAAATAAAAGTACATTCTTAAGCTTTAACAAAGCAAGGATGTGGAATAAAAGACTACAGAAAGCTCTTGTATTAATTTATCTTTTAGGTGACTATCTACCATGACCTTTTGGCTAATTGATCTCTCTCTCTCTCTCTCTCTCTCTCTCTCTCTCTCTCTCTCTCTCTCTCATACACACACACACACACACACAGGTTTTTCTTGCAGCAAATTTGCATGGAATTAGACTTAATAGTTACATTAAATAAAGGGCCTTACCACTCCCCCACCCATCCTAATTTGCATTTACTTAGAAAACAGACACATTTTAGGTTTGAGGATATGAGCCTCATGTTGAAAGTGGGCAAGTGGAGGGGAAGGAGAGGAAAAAACAGGCCAACTCACTCCCTTTCTATCCTTAAAATGAAATTAAAAAAAAGGAAGAAAGACTGAAGAGCCCTTTCATGACAGCTAGTCAGAGTTAGAATTAGTTCAAGGAAATGTTAATAAAGCACTGCCTAGTCTAATCCTCTTGATATCACCAGGTATCCTCCTGTTCATGGGTTAATTGCTTTAAAAGCGGAGGCAGTATTCTGAACGGTGGGCTGCTTCACCTTTTCACAGCTGTTCCCATTGAGTGACAACTAAATCCCATGTGTAAGATGAGGAAGAGCTCAGTCTCCAATTGGGAGAAAATTTATGTAAACCACAATCCCTTCAGAATGTGTGGAAGTCATAGACTTTCTTGATTTACTCTGCTTTTCCCAGAAAGCTCCATTGTTCCCTTCCCTAAGTCCCATCAACCCTTTGTAGCAGAATATCACAGCCGCGGCAGATAGCTTGAAATATATAAATGCTATCATAGCTCTGATTAATAGCACCGCTTATGAGTCAGGTCTGATAACGGAGCTGCTCTCCACTCAATTTCAGATACCGCTAATGGAATCTGTCTTCTGCAATTGTAATGTGAGAAGGTCTAATTTGCTATGGAGCTTGGATCTGTCAGCAGTAGGGGATTGTGGGGTCAGGAGGGAGCCGCCAGGTTTTTGCCCTGAAGCTTGTATCTCTAGCTTTGAATGGAGCAGTCCCCTGCCTGCCAGGGAGCTGATAGGCCCTCTGTGGGGTTTATGCCACTTCTCACAATAGGCCAGGGCTTCCGAGCTCCACTTCATAATTGTGAAGCGAGCTCATATTTCCACAGCTACTCTGCTGCATAATTTCTAATAAGTTGCTGGGTTTTTTAACAAATGTCAGATTATGAAAACTTTCCTCAATTATTGGGGGAAAAAAACCCCACCCCCCACTTATAAAACATTTAAATTGCTAAATCTGTTTCCTGCCAAGTTCACCCCCTTCTCTTCTCTTCCTCCCTCCCCGCCTTCACCTTTCTGTTCTATGACTGGCATCCAAGCTCTCCTTAAAGGGTGCCATAAAACAGCGTGCGTTTCAAATGTATATGAGAATGCACGTCTCAGAATGATGGACTGGGTCTTAACGTTCCCCGGGCTGCCTTGAGGGATCACTGCCACCTGTAGAGGTATGGGAACCACATCCGATGACATAGTTTTCATCACTCATGCCCAGGAAAGAGTGGATTTCACTGCAAAGCCCTTTTTGATGGTGCCCTTATTTTACATAACACTTCTCAGGAATGTTCCATGAGGGAGCATTCAAGTAGCAGTAACTATCTCCAAGTATACTGCAGAAGCACTGTATTTTCCCCAAAGCATTTCTCATCTTTGAATTTGCAGAACTTGGTTGGATTATACCAACGGGGCTGTAACAAGAGGAAGAGTGCTAAAGGCTATAAGAGAACTTCTATAAATCAGGTTGGGGTTTCCGTTTAGCTTTACCAGGACATTCTCCCAGGCTTGAAAGAAAGCACCTGGTATGTTAGACAGATTTTTGGGAATGTGAGGAGCAGAATGAGATATTATTTATTTATTTATTAAACAGATTTATAAGGCCTCCCAACTCACACACGGTGACTCCGGGCAGCTTACAGAATTAAAAACCATAAAAACACAATAAACACACACACACACACACACACCCGGTGGCAGCAAACACATTCATACCAGCCACTTGATTGGCTCCGAAGCAGCCTGGGATCCCCAGGCCCGTTGACAGAACCACGTCTTCAGGGTCTGTAGCTTGAATCATGTCAACTGGATTTCTATTTTCTCAGTGGAAACGTTTCGCTCCTTATCCAAGGAGCTTCTTCAGTCTGAGCAAAGTTAGTTAGGGAATCCTTAAATATGTTTCTAGGTGGCTGTGTGACCTTGCACCTGGGGCTAGGTCATGGTTATTTTGAGATGTTATTTCTAAGTCCCTTTATCATCTAAAGGAGGATCGTTAAGATCACCATGCTGCTGTTGAGCTTGCGAAATGGTCTTAATCTTCCTAGGCACAGAAGACAAAGCAGGAAGGAAAATAGGGGAAAGATTGTGCCTGAGGCCCCCACCTCTATTCAAGGAAGGATTTTCCAAGTTGGCATAAATGGATTTCTTGACCCCTCTCTCAAACCACCTATCTTCTCTGTCTAAAATGTGAACATTAATGTCCTCAAATGAGTGTCCTTTTTCCTTTAGATGAAGATAAACTGCTGACTCTGGTCCTGTGGTGTTACTTCTCCTGTGTTGGGCCATCCTCCTGTACAAAGGTTGTTTGGTTTCTCCAATGTAGAGTTCAGAGCACTCCTCACTGCACTGGATTGCATAAACTACATTGCTTTCCTTGTGTTTTGGAGTTCTCTTCCCTCTCTTTCTCCTTTTAAACATTCCAAAGCACATACTGGTTCATCAGATTGATTGAGGACAGGTAGAAAACAACGCAGAATACATTTCCTCTGCGGAATTACAAAATAGATTGGCCATGTACCCTACGAAGGACAATTCTTTATTTGTATGGCTGTCAGAGTTCTCCAAAACTCCAAACTCCAAAACACAAGAAAAGCAATGTAGTTTATGCAATCCAGTCCAGTGAGGAGTGCTCTGAACTCTACATTGTCTGCCTTTTAACTAATCACCCATGGGTCAGTCCAGATAGTTTTTCTTTTCATGAAATAAAACTAAGCTAAACATTCAGCAGACAAGCGTTATTGGCAAAATATTTTTGGTGCTAAATCTGTTTGTCACTTACGTATGGTTAAATATAGATTGCACCTTTCTCCATGATGATTCCTCATCATCGTCTCATGTTGGTGGGACTGCACTGATAATTCAGGACCCTGAAGACGCACAAGTTTCTTGCAGTCTAAGGAACAGGTCTAATATATCCAACCAAAGAAGATTTCCAAGCTATCATATACAAGTTCCCACCTGTCATGTCCTTGGAGGAGTAGAGTAAATGGAAGTTTCTCTTAAAACATATTTAATATGTTGTTGTCGAAACTGTTATCCTGTATCAGGGTTAGGCAGCCTCTGGGGACTCAAGGGCCATACCTCAGCCTCCTAATCTTTGAGAAAGCTCTGGGTGACAGCCCCAGAAGGGGTGGGGCCAACTCTTCAACTCTTTTTTGGGGGTTTTGTGAGTGAGAATGGGAGCAGGAACCTCCAGGTGGCAAATCATTCCCATCTCCACCCTTAACCTTACTCCTCCTCCTCCCCCAGCCCCAAATCCTACAACTAGAATTCAGCTGCAAAATGGCCGAATGTCAGCAGGGCAGTTCTGGGTCCTTTGGAGTGATAGGGAGTTGAAAGGGTGGATATGGGAGAATCTGCCTTTGTCAGGTTTCAGACCAAGAGTGGCTATAAATCTCTCCTCTCTAGAAACTTAACCCCACATTCAGGAACTAGATAATAGACACTACTAGACAAGTTGTTTTGTTAAGGGCAATAAAAAGGTCATATACATGCAGAAGATCTATCTACTATAGAACATAGGACTGAAGACATATGTATATATATATGTCTACTCCAGGGTTTAAATGCTATGCCTTTCTGTCTCATTTTTTCAAGTCAACCGACTTTTAGCCATTCTTTTCCCAACCTTGAATATTTGGAACATCTTTTCCGTGTTTGTTGTTGTTTATTTGTTTAGTTTACTTCATGGGCCAGCCCACGCCAGAGCTTCCTGTCGGCTGTTGCCACCCCAAGCTCCCCCAAGGTCCAGTCCGTCACCTCCAGAATATCATCCATCCATCTTGCCCTTGGTCGGCCCCTCTTCCTCTTTCCTTCCACTCTCCCCAGCATCAGCATCTTCTCCAGGGTATCCTGTCTTCTCATTATGTGGCCAAAGTACTTCAGTTTTGCCTTTAATATCATTCCCTCAAGTGAGCAGTCTGGCTTGATTTCCTGGAGTATGGACTGGTTTGATCTTCTTGCAGTCCAAGGCACTCTCAGAATTTTCCTCCAACACCACAGTTCAAAAGCATCTATCTTCCTTCGCTCAGCCTTCCTTATGGTCCAGCTCTCACAGCCATAGGTTACTACGTGGAATACCATTGCTTTAACTATGCGGATCTTTGTTGTCATTGTGATGTCTCTGCTCTTAACTATTTTATCAAGATTTGTCATTGCTCTCCTCCCAAGAAGTAGATGTCTTCTGATTTCCTGGCTGCAGTCAGCGTCTGCAGTAATCCTTGCGCCTAGAAATATAAAGTCTTTCACTGCCTCCACGTTTTCTCCCTCTATTTGCCAGTGATCAGTCAAGCTGGTTGCCATAATCTTGGTTTTTTTGCGGTTTAACTGCAACCCAGCTTTTCCACTTTCTTCTTTCACCTTCATCATAAGGCTCCTCAGCTCCTCCTTGCTTTCAGCCATCAAAGTGGTATCCTCTGCATATCTGAGATTATTAATGTTTCTTCCAGCGATTTTAACTCCAGCGTAGGATTCATCAAGCCCAGCACGTTGCATGATGTGTTCTGCGTACAAATTGAATAGGTAGGGTGAGAGTATACAGCCCTGCCATACTCCTTTCCCAATCTTAAACCAATCCGTTGTTCCGTGATCTGTTCTTACCGTTGCTACTTGGTTGTTACACAGATTCCTCAGGAGGCAGACAAGATGACTTGGTATCCCCATACCACCAAGAACTTGCCACAATTTGTTATGATCCACACAGTCAAAGGCTTTAGAATAGTCAATAAAACAAAAATAGATGTTTTTCTGAAACTCCCTGGCTTTCTCCATTATCCAGCAAATAATGGCAATTTGGTCTC
The DNA here is from genome assembly GCA_023362775.1 of Charina bottae. Classification (NCBI taxonomy): domain Eukaryota; kingdom Metazoa; phylum Chordata; class Lepidosauria; order Squamata; family Charinaidae; genus Charina; species Charina bottae. Next base: position 12,638,525 of record JALMGJ010000017.1, on the reverse strand, counting down.
TAGTTCCTCTGCCTTTTCTAAACCCAGCTTGTACATCTGGCAATTCTCACTCCATGAATTGCTGGAGTCTACCTTGGAAGACCTTACTGGCATGTGAAATAAGTGCCACTGTTCGATAGTTTGAACATTCTTTAGTGTTTCCCTTTTTTGGTATGGGGATATACGTAAGTTGATTTTTTCCAATCTGATGGCCATTCTTGTGTTTTCCAAATTTGCTGGCATATGGCACGCATCACCTTGACAGCATCATCTTGCAAGATTTTAAACAGTTCAGCTGGGATACCGTCGTCTCCTGCTGCCTTGTTATTAGCAATGCTATCCATGTTTACATAATGATTTTTTCTGGACTGAGAATTTTTGCTTTCTGCTTTGCCAATAGCATAGGACCTAGAATGGAGCCATGTGTTACTCTATTTGACACTTCCTTCCAGCTTGATGTGGAGCCATTGACAAACACTTGTTGCATACAATTCTCAGCCATCTCAGTATCCATCTAATGGTAACATAGTCCTGCCCACATTTTGTCATCTTTACTAGAATCTCATGGGAGACTTTTTTGAGCACTTTGCTGAAATCAAGGTATATTGTCCATTGTATTTCTCTGATAATTTAAATGGTTGCTGTACATCCCCCCCTTCCCCCAAAAAAGGCAATCAGGTTGGTTTGGCATAATTTATTCTTCATAAACCCATGCTGGGTTCTGCCAGTCATTGCATTATTTTCTAAATGCTCATGAACTGACTGGTTAATAATTTGTCCCAGAATTTTGCCTAGTATTGGCATCATGCTGACGAGTCCATAGTTACCCAGGTTTCCTTTTTCTTCCTTTTTGAAGATAGAAATTTGCCCTTCTCCAACCCCCTGGTTGTACAGCTTTCCTCTGTGATTTCTCAAAAATCACAAAAAGGGACTCCAAGATAACTTCTGCAAGCTCTTTCAAGGTTCTTAGATGTAATTGGTCTGCTCCTGAAGACTTAACTTTGTCCATGATAGTCAAGAGCTCTTCACCTATCTCTCTACAGTACTTTTCTTGGGTTTCTACTTTCTCCTTTTGTCAGTTTTTCTGCTTAGGTTCATTTGAACACATTTCTACTTTGGGAAGAAGACTGAAGTGATGTAGGAATAGAGAAGGTTTGCCTTCCTACCATTACCCTCCACCATTCTCCCCTAGCATTAGACCCACCTCTTCCTTTGACTTTTTTCTATTGATATAGCCAAAAGAGCCCTTTTTATTGTTTTTAGCTTATCTTGCAAATATAAGATCCTTTTGCATTTGAGTCTTTCTAGCTTTTTTTCTGCAGCCATATGCTCCTTGCTAGTATACCTCCTTAGTGATTACACTGATTTTCCATGTTCTATTCCTGTCCTTTTTAACTCTTAGCACGGTTGAAAGTTCCCTAAGGAACCACAATGATGTTCTAAGCTGCCCCCCATTCTTTTTCCATTGGAATGAGGTGCAGTTGTACTTCCAGTATCTTATGTTTGAGAGGTTTCCAACCCTCCTGCCCTCCATTTAAACTGAGAATTTTTGTCCAGAGGATCCCAACTAGTACTTTTCTGAGCTTGTTGAAATTGGCTCTCCTAAAATCTAGTGGGCATGTATTCAACCAGCTCTTCTCTATTGGTTGGGATCAGATCTAGGAGAGCTGATCCTCTTGTCTCTTCTTCAGCCTTTTGGAAAACAAAACAGTTAGACCATTGAGGAATTTCTGGAGCTCTGCAGTCTTGGCCATGAGGGTTGTCCATTACATGTCCAAGTAATTAGGTCTTCCGTTATTACTGAGTCTCCTCTCTGAAAATTAAGGTCCAGAAGAACATTATTCAGATGTTCTGCCTGTTTCAGGGGTCCATAACACAACCTCACAGTAATGTCTTTGTTGTTTCCCTTCCATTGTGTTCTTCCCAAATATTCCTGATTGGTCATTCATGCTCAGATTTCTGGATCTCAGAGCATGGGTGCACCTCCTTCAAATGTGATGTCACCCTTCTCTCTTTGTGTGTGGCCTATTCCTTTTGAATAAATTGTACTCTTCAATCCTTGCATTCCACTTATGCATTTCCTCCCCCTACGTTTCAGCATTGCCCACTAAATCATATTCATCTTCCTGCATTCAGACTTCTAGTTCTCCCCATTTGTTCTCTACTTGTGCAATAGAAGATCATTGTTTCTCTAAGGAAAGTTTGCCCTGAGCTATTTGGATTCAGAATAAATACATTTTAAATACTTTTAATAGCTTGAGACTGATGAGGCTTCTGCTCTATTAAGCTTCCTTTCAAGATTTCCTATATGGGCCATCCAGAAACCCTTATAAGAAGAAATGTGAGAACATCTATGGAAATAAGACGTTTCGTGATTGATGCTCCAAGACCCTGGGATTGTTTACTGGAGGAAATTTGGCTTATACCAAGCTCTTAACAAGAGAAGGGTCTTGCTGGATCAGACCAACAGCCCATCTAGTCCAGATCCTACCACGAACAGTGCCCAACCAGATGCTTTGCTTTGCTGGCTGGGGAATTCTGGGAATTGAAGTCCACACCTCTTAAAGTTGCTGAGGTTGAGAAACACTGCTCTAGGTAATTGATCCCACTCCCTCTAACTTAAATCCATTATTCCATGTTGAGCACTCTGAAATAAGAGAGAAGAGCTCCTGACCTCCTCCTCGTGATATTCTTTCAGGCATATTGAGGAATGTATTAGATTTCTTCCCAGACATCTTTTATCAGGGCTAAGCATCCCCAGCCACTTCAGTCTCTCTTCATAGGGCTTGGTTTTTAGTTCCACATGGTCGCATCTGTGTTTTCTTGGCAACATGGATGTGGTTTGCCTTTGCCTACACCCTGGGTATTTTTTTTTCCCCAATGTTCCAGGTCAATCAGCAGCTCTGGTGGTCCCAGGCAGTTTCCCCATTCAAGGACAAAAGCAGGGCCTGTCACGGGCTACACGGGCCAACCTTGTTCAGCTTCCAGAAAGAGCAGAGTTGACTGGCTCTGAACTTGCTGAGACCCTCTAGACCAGTGTTTCTCAACCGCAGCAACTTTAAGAGGTGTGGACTTCAACTCCCAGAATCCCTCAGCATGCTGCCTGGGGAATTCTGGGAGTTGAAGTCCACACCTCTTAAAGTTGCTGCGGTTGAGAAACACTGGTCTAGATAGAAGTTCATAAAGGGATGTGCACAGAATTGCCTTGTGGTGAGCCTTGCCTCATAGTATTTTGTAGTTCTGGTCTGTGTGGAGCTTCTGTAGTTTTGATTTATCAGCATCTAGGGATGCTGTTCTTCTGTAATAACAACCTAATTTGCCTTCTAAATTCAAATGTTAAAAATTATGATATGCCAACAGCTTAGGCTTTGGTGGGATCCTGCCAAAAGAAAGGTGTTTTTTCACGAGGCTATAGTATGGGTTTTGGGGTGGTAGCAGGAGAAGCGCCATGAAGGCGGCATCCATTTGTGTTTAATTCTGACGAGTGGGGACTAGTAATAATGGAGGAAAAGATGCATTTTCTTGTTATCTATGTTTGCAGGCTTTCTGGCTCGCAGGCGGCAGGAGTCTTTGCTGTGGGGATGTTTTCGTTTTCCCGTCTAACGTGGCAGTGGTCTATCACAGCAGAGGTTTTCAGCTTAAACAATCTGTTTGTGGGGCTGCTGATGGCACTTTCTGTGCAATTTGAGGAAGCAACAACTGCGAAAGAGAGATCAAAGGTAGCCTACTCGGGATCAAAAGGCTTCAGGAATGGTTCCCCTTCCCCTTAAGCCTCTGGGATGTAGGACGAAACTACATAGGGCGGCTTAAGCCAATTGTTCCCCATGCTTGGAGTCTCTGAATATATTGGGGTTGTAACTTGCCAGATACTGGCTGGGAATTGGACAGGTTGTGGCTTTCACTGGCAGCAGCTGCTCAAGATCTTGGCCTAAGGCCTTTCCCCTTCGCTGATCCTTTTCAATGGAGGTGTGTGGGCACCTTTGTAGGAAGGGCGAGTGTGTGTTGTTCTGCCACTGGCGTGAGCCGAACTAATTTTTCAAGTTGGGCCTGGGTGTAATCAGGAACTCTCTCTTTGCTAGAGTTGTAGCTTCCTGAAGCCTTTCTTAAAATGGCCTTTCCCCCCCCCCTTCCGTTGTTTTCTGATATGCAGAAGGGAGCCCAGCTTGGGGGTGGGGGGAGAAGGTTCACCTAGGACAAGATAGGCAACTCATGACAGTACATGGCTCCAGCACAAGCTGTTTTTGCAGCCTTGGAGCCCTTCAGTCATGACTGTCCCAAATTTGTGGCACAGTTTCCCACTAGTTACTCCTCCCTTCCAATCCAAGAAAACAACAAAATCACATCCACTGCAATCATCAGCCCACCCACTGAGGACCTCACTCCCCTTCCCAGATATTGTGTGCGATCTCCGGCCACCCAAGGTAACTTCTCGTTGTCTACTATCGTACAACCCTTGGATTTCCTGGTGGTCTCCCAACCAAGTATTAACCTGTGTACCTTTTATGGAACCAGCCACGGTCACCTTTTAGCTTCCAAGATTCTAAATAGAGAGTCTTGCGAACAGATGTGGGCATCCTCCACAGCTCTGGCTGCATTTTGTCAAAGCAACAAACACAGCATTGTGCCATTGTGCTGCCAGTTCCGCCCCTTTTGGATGTGCATGTCAACCTGATGCTGCTTTTGTCAGACTGGCCACTTTGAACCCCCCTGCAGATGCTGCTGTGAACAGACTGCCCCAGAGTTACTGTAAGAACAAGAACAACCTGAAAAACCAATTTAAATCCATTGTTAGAATGTCTGTTTTCCCTCCTTTTCGCAGATCTGTAAAGTGGGCGCCTTCTCTTGTGGACTAAGTATGTGCAACCAACATACTGTTGTGATCTACGTGCTTTGCATTGTTTTGTGGGTTTCCTCTCGCTTGTTCAGGGAGCGTGTGAGTATTTGCAAGTCTAGAAACATGCTCAGACGGTTCCTTCCTGCAGTCTGGCCAGCTCGACGAAGAATGGGCAGTTCCAAATAAACAACAAACAACAACAGAAGCAGCAATAATAATGAACAGAGGAGGATACAGAATTGCATAAATCTGCATCCGTCTGTTTCATATGTAGAGATGAGAAAAATAACTACAAGGGTTTCCTGTCTTTTGGAGTTAGTGGGCATAGTTGGAATTTTGAGAATATAGGTAGTCCTTGCTTAACAACCCCAATTGGGACAGGCAACTCCATCGCTAAGCAATGCGGTTGTGAAGCGAGACATCATGTGACCACGACATGCCAGTTTACTGCCGGCTTCTCCATTGACTCTGCTTATTGGAAGCCGGCCGTGAAGCACGCAAATGGTGATCACATGACCATGGGGCACTGCGATGCTCGTAAACACCCGTTGGTTGTGAAGCGCCCAAATCTCGGATCACGTGACTGCGGGACACTGCAACGGTTGTAAGTGCGAGGACCGGTCATAAAGTTACTTTTTCAGCACCGTTGCAACTTTGAACGGTCGCTAAACAGGGCAGCCGTTAAGTGAGGACTACCTGTATGTGAGAAAGGTGCTGTGTTGAAGGTTGCTCATTCACAGAACAGCTGCCAATTACTTGCCACCCCCTCTGTTCCCCCTGCCGCCCTGGACATGCCCTGTTTCCCCTTTTTCTGAGTTGATAGCAGATTTCCAAAGTGCTGCTCTGAAGCTGCCCATTATTTTTATTTCCTAAGGATGTTTATATGGCCCATTGGAGCTGAAAGGCATTACTGGAAATAAGGATACCTTTGTAGGATGTCACTTTCACATTCTTTTAATTTTTATATTTTAATGTAAAAAATCAGGTGAAACAAGGAAATCTGACAGTCACTAAAGAAGAGGTTTGTGAGTGCACTGGCAGTTCTGGGTATTATGCTGTTAATGCTAGAATTGTTATATTTTGAACAATATACGATATATTTCACCACCGTGAAAATATTGAGACCAGGTGACCCATGCGCTTGCTTAATCCGCGGCTAGTCCATTTCTAGGCCCCTGCCTGGAATCCTACGGTCTATGGCTGTAGGAGTCTCTGCTGCTCTTCCAGCTTCTTAAGGTTCTGTGTTTTTAAACTAGACTTGGACTGAACAGCCATTGGCCTTTCCTCGTCTTGTGCAAAATAGGGTCCCAGAGCATATTGGCCTGTAGAAGGAACAGAGTTTGCACCTCAAAATAGAAACTTGAACAGCTCACGGAACTGTGGGGCTTCTGTACAGCCGGGAGAGGGCTGTGGGCTTCCTTAAAAATTAGGGCCTTTTGATGCTCAGGATACTTTTGATCAAAAAGCAGATAGGCGTCCACCTTGCTTCCAGTCCAGAACACCATCTTTGATTTTTGTTTGCTGTTGAGATGGAGCACGAAGAAAGAAAATGGTGTCACTGAAAAGGCAAACCTTCTGTTTTTTTTAGTAAAGTTTTTTATTATATTTGAAACAAAGATAAAAACTACAGAAAAACAAAAAAGTACAAACAAAGAAAAAGAAACTAAAAAGTGTGAAACACAAAAAAGAATTTTGAAAAATTACAAAGGTGACTTCCAACTTTCAACAGCAAGAATATACAACAGTTACTATAATCAGAGTTGAGACAAGTTTCCTCCCTCCCGACCTTTAGGAAAGATCTGAAAACCTGGTTCTACCGCCTAGCATGGGAGGGGAAAAGTAATAGCTCCTCCTGGGGGTGGTTAATACCATAATGTCCTTCCTAGTATTTAAGATCAACTCACCAGATTGGATTTTACATTTATTTATATTATGTTAAAAAATTGTGATTTTATATTTATATTTTAACCTTGGTTTTATTGTAAACCACCCAGAGCCCCTGTTGGGGGAGTTGGGTGGTCATATAAATTTAAATAATAAATAAATAAATAAATAATCAAACCCTTTCTCTATATCAAACCAAGATCACATCATTTCTATAAATCCTTCCCTTAACACATATACAAATCACTAATACAATTGCTCCTTCCCCTTATATAAAAAAGGAAGTGTATGTATGTATGTATGTATGTATGTATGTATGTGTGTGTGTGTGTATGTATGTATGTATATATATATATATATATATATATATATAAATTTCTAATTCAGCTTCCCTCGTCCATAAAACACCATCCATTTAATTATTTCCTTCCTACCACTATTCTGTATGTTTCTGTCTACTATAATAAACATCAAATTATAAAAACAAATAAATTGTCTGCCTTTATAATTAATAAAACTACAACAATCTTAACCCTATTAAACCTGAAGAACAATATAAAATATTATTATATCTTATCCATAACTTTTAAATCTTACAAATCAAAAATCCTGTAAATCTTAATCCAAATCATTAAAAAAAGACATCGTGATAGGCCTCATTATCAGTCCAGTTACATATTCTTAATTTTTACCCCTCCTCAAAATATACTAGAGCATTTACATATTTCCCCATTACACAAAAGGCATTTTAATATAAAAATCCCATAGGCCAACTGCCCCCAGAGATACAGATTTCTCAGCAGAAAAAAAACTCCCACACATCATATTTTCTTCTTTCCCATAACACTGATTCAGATAGTCATAACATTTCCCCAGAATAGCAACTACTTGTGCAGTTTTAAACTCAGACTGTTGTTTTAACCCCTTCAACACCAAACCACGATCTTCAGCTGGCATTACTTCAATCTCAGTAACAGCAACAAAGTCCCTGTCTTTACCAAAATCTTCATCTTCCATCATAGCATTTCCAGCCAGATGACACATTTTAGCAACAATCTCTTCTCCAATGTCCCGAACACTCTGCAAAACAGCTTGACAACACTCTGAAAGGATTGCTTTAAAAGTCTGTTTACGTTCAGAATGGAATTCTAAGAAATCTTTATGTCTATGAAGGTTCTCAGTCATCCAGGTGGAATTGTCTGTAGCTTGAATCATGTCAACTGGATTTCTATTTTCTCAGTAGAAACATTTCGCTCCTTATCCAAGGAACTTCTTCAGTCTGAGTAAAGTTAGTAAGGGAATCTGAAGAAGCTCCTTGGATAAGGAGCGAAACGTTTCTACTGAGAAAATAGAAATCCAGTTGACATGATTCAAGCCACAGTCTAAGAAATCTTCTTTAAAATCTTCCATACTTCAGGCAGCAGACCAAGGCGCCCCCTAAATAGTTAACTCACAAAGATAAAACTCACAGAAATAAAAGTTAATGACTTAATGAAAAACTTCCATCTGAAATTGACAAAAGAAAGTATACTAGGAAACAAGTCCCAGAGAAAGTGAACAGAAAGCTAAAAATTTAAAATATTTAAACATTTAAGACATCAAGTCCAACGTGTAGGAAAACAATCCATCCTTCAAATTTAGTACAAGAAATAGTAACGGAAAGGCAATTATGTTTTTTTAGCCCTTGTTACACTTTAGATGGGAAAACTAGCCAAAACTTTTAAAGAAAATTAAATATATAATCCAAAAATAACGATAATCACCAAGAGATTTCACTTCTTCTTACTGTAAAAAGCTTCTCTTAGGGTACAAAAACTTAAAAGCTAAATTGGGTGCTTTAGAAATGGGAAGGCAGAACTTACGATGCCCCTTTAAGAGGCTGCAACACGGCTCGGAAAAAGATGAAATCCCAGCCTCCCGGTGAAGTCTTACCATTCGATTGTGCACGCTGTCCACGCTCTCCTGGCTACAACTCACTGTCTGGAGGATTTTCCTTACTCCGGAAAACGCTTTGGTATACAGGAAAAGCCTGCCTGTGCCCTAAAAAAAAAGCCACAATGCCAACTCTGCCCACAGAGCTCGCGGGCAAGATTGTTCAGTTCACCATTTTCCCACCGGAAGTCCAAAAGGCAACCCTTCTGTAACATCTTTTTTATACCTAATTTTACTTTAAATATAGTGGACCACTTCTGTGCACCCTCCTTCCCTCCCAGTTTGGTGTTACAATTCTTAGCCGCCGCAATAGGACTTTGGAAGCATCTTTGTGCCTGGCCTTAGTTTGAGAGGACCAGCCCCTATTTTACAAATAAGGAACTGAAAATGAAGAATATTGTCAATGAGTCTGCAAAAGCAGAACTGGAAGCCAAGACCACCTTTAAAAGCCTTTTTGTTTCCTAAAAAGCTTATCGAGATACTTCTTCATCCTCTTGCTGTAGATGTAGAGATTCCAAAGCTGGTCTTTTTGTTTGAGATGCAAATCCTCTTTTGAAACAGGGACCACTGGATTCCCTTTTTAAGAGCACTTCTAAATGGAGATGTACTCCAAAGGTAATGTTTCTTGTAAATTACCTTTGGTGGTTAGACCGCTTCCTCGTAAGAGTATCTTATGGTTGGCTCCTCTGCTATTACACGAAACCAGTCATGTGGTCATGGTGACTTGCCGCTGATTTTAATAGGAAAAAAGGTGGCTTTACTCCTTTCCACCTCTTCAAGAACTCAATCTGGAGTCCTTTATGTATGAATCTCTCTGGAAAGGGTGTGTGAGACTGTCACCGTAATGTCGCTATAAAATTCTACTCTTGAGTCCATAATATTTAATAATTTTAATTGGCTAATTCAGATTATGTGCCCATGTAATCCATAGTTCTCAGAAGATTAAGCCAGTTGTCTCTTTTTGACACCCCTAAGAGTGGGCCCATGGGCTTCCATGGGGTGAGGGTGCCAAAATCAGCAAGATGGCAAGTGTAGTGTTGCAATTGTAGCCCTGCCCCTTTTGTATGTGCATGTGACATCACCACACGTACAAAAGGGGTGGAGCGTCTATCACAATGCCATGCCCGCCACCTTGCAGATTTTGTTCCCGAACTACAGTTGCTGCTGGGCAAGTTTCAGTGCCTCTGAATATGGATGGTCCAATTGGTAATAGTCTTTAAAAGATCAGTCCTTGCTGTGCAGAAAGATCTACTGATTATGGTCAAAAGTCAACCAGCTGCTCTCAAAATCTTCCACATCAGCATGTGCTGATTCTCTCTAGAACTCTAATAGTAGGTATAAATGATGGCCTGAGTCATCAATGAAGTGCATGCTAAGCACTAGACTTTTAAGACATTAGACTTTAATTTAATTATTGTTTGGGAACGTTGATGAAAACCCATCCAGTTTTTAATCATTGCAAAGTGGTTTATCTCCCCCTTGCAGCACTGGTCCTGTCATGGCTTAATTTCAATGGCCAAAGGTGCCAGTGATGTGATCCTTGGGAGCCTCAGATACCATTTGTTTCAGTTTGAAATTGCAACCTGCCGTGCAGAAAGGACGAGAGTGTTGTCATCTCCCAAAAGTAATCCACAGAGAACATGCCATTTTTAACGTCATATTTTGAGACTCCACATGCAAATTAAGAAATCAGCTCTATGTGATCATAGAGATTATCACTTATTTGTTTGCTGCCTAATTTAGAAGATTTATATAGCTGTCCGACTCAACGTAATTGCAACTCTGGGTGGTATATTTCAAAACAATATGGCGAATTAAAAAATAACAATAACATTATCAAAAAAGCAAAATCCATAAAGCAATCTTAAGTCCACCTCCCAGAAGGTGGGATCATCTGTTGTCCTGGCCCAATGCCTGGGGGAAAAGCCATGTTTTTAAAGCTTTCCTGAAGATTAGCAGGGGCGGGGCCAACCGAATCTCAGCTATTAGTGATTTCCCTCTTGCCTGTCCACTCTACCGCCCTCTTGAAGTTGCAGCCATGCAATGCAAGCAGATGACTCATGGAGTGTTGTAAAATGTTTTTTGGTGTAGGAACTGACCCTGAGCAATATGCTGAAGTTAAGTTTCTGCTTCTTGGCTGGTTGTCTGCCTTATCTCTACTTGCCTATCTCTTCCTACCTCAATAAAGCCCGCTGGACCTGGGGAGACCAGACAACCTTTAAAGGATTTATGACTCATCTTCTCCGGGAAGAGTATGGAACATTCAATCTGGTAAACTGAGCTTTCATTTTAAGAACAAAGTTTCTCTTAAATACTAAACCTTGTGATGTTGCATCTTTTAAACTCACAGGTCCAGCTCTGAAAGACAGTAGGGAATTAAAATTATTGCCATTTTGTATTTGTCACTTGCGATTTAATAGTCCTCGCACCTGTTCCTTAGGATAGCTGTAATCACTTGGTAGCTGGAGAAATAATTTAAATCCCCTCCAGCTGTTCAAGTCATGGCATTTTTTTTAAATGTGAAGGTTAGGACAACACAGTGGCAGGCTTGAGCTCTCCTCTGGCACAGGTTTCTCATGCACTGTATGTGAAGACGGTATAGATCTGCAAATCAAGGTGGAACACTAGGACTCTCCACTTTTTATCCCATTGCCAACCCTGTTAGGCGGGCCGAGCCAAGACAGAGCGACTAGTCACCCAGTGCACTTCCTGGTGGAGGGTGGACCTGAACCTCCAATACAGTATATTCCAGTGGTTTATTAAATTACCCTGGCTCCCTATATGCAAACTGTATTATTCATGTTGGGTGGCTGGAAGATGCATCTTGTTGTTTTTACATTTTGAACATACTTGGTAGTGAATATTTTAAACTTATTACAGTACATAGTTAATGTGGAGCTTGTCCTTGAAGTGATCAGAGAAACTCGTGCGTGGGACAGGATTATGTTTGGTACTGTATTGACATTTTCCAAAAGGGGTGTTTGTGTGTTAAGGCCAGTCTGATTGCACCAGTCAAGCCAGCTTTGGGTCTATCTGGGCATGAATGTGCAGTGGATCCTCAGTTTTCTGACTTAAGACTTTTCAGTGAGTAAGAATGACAGCCTCTGGCCATGTGCACTTAGCAGGTTTTATTCGCATGACAGCCAGAAAGCTGTGGAATCCTTGGTGCTCTCTGAGCTTGGTTGTTTGCTTGCAAACGTTTCATTACCTGACTAGGTAACATCATCAGTGCCAGTGAGTGTGGGGTTTGCTCCCTGTTTATATATAGTAGCTTGTCCTGCCAGTGTTGGTGGGGGTGTGGTTTTCATCAGTAGCACTGATGATGTTACCTGGTCGGGTAATGAAATGTCTGCAAGCAAACAACCAAGCTCAGAGAGCACCAAGGACTCCACAGTTCAACCCTGAACTACATATATTCTCTTCCGTTGGAGCCAGAAAGCATTATAGATGATTTTTGTTGGAACTGGGACAGTGCTTATAAGCAGGAAATGATTCCTTCCATTTTTCTGTCCCCTTGCTTGTCTTACTGGTTGAGGTTGCACGGGAGTTCATCAGTCTTCATTAACCATATGTGAATATGTACTTTATTGACATTAATGAAACCCCAGTAATGAAGCAACCATTAAATGGCTGCACTCTTGGAATATCAAGATTTAAGCCTCAAGGGACGGAAGGTCCTTGAAGATGAGTTGGACTTTACAAGGCAGGTCGAGATTTGCAAGGAGAAAGTCCTGTGTGTAACATTGAGATATGTAAATTCCTTAGTTTATTTTGAAGTGGGTTAACTGTTTTATTGTGTTTATTAGGACAGTCTTTTAAAGATTTAGACAGATGTTTTTGTTTTTGAGACAATTAATTTATTTTGGGTAAAAGGATATTAATAAGGTTATTGTTTAAATATGCAATGGTGGAGATATAATGCTTAACTATATAATTGCTTTGGTTAGGAGTAAAATTGTAATGAAGAAGGATAATATTTGAATATCTGTCTATTTGGGGGGAAATATTGTGTTATAAAAATCATTTTTGATATATACAGTATTAATCTCGAGAGAAAAATAGTTTGTTTTAGAGGAAATGTTACATTGAGAATGGAAATGCTTTTTAGAAGTAGTGTTTATTCCAATTTAAATTAGAGAAAGAGATTGATATTGAGTTATCTGTATCTTTGTTGTAGAAAGTTGGAAGTCAGTATGTATGTAGTATGTAGTAGTTCTTTTTATATTTTCACACTTTTTAGTTCTTTTTTTCTTGTAGTATACTTTATTTCATTTCTTGTAGTTTTTATGTATTTGTTTAAAAAAATTAATAAAGCTTTAATAAAAAAAAGAACTGAGCATGTTCAGGATTGACCGTCTGAAGGTATAGGGGGAAATATAGAGGGTGGAGGCCGGAATGGAATGGCTGGAGTCTTTAACTGCAATATTTTGCTGCAAAACCCTTGAATATGGTCTGTATAATGCATTCTCCTTTAAGTTAGTGTTGCAAAGACTGCTTGCAGGCCATATAGTGGCCAAAGCCACTTTCGCATAGCTTGGAATTGCTTGTTTCTGATGAAACTCATGGATATTCCAGAATAAAAGTCCTGGAAGCCAGCTGGGTTAACCAAAATGGGCTATATAGCTACAGACTTACAATGTATAAATAATCCTGATTTTCTTCTTTTCTGTGCAGGCAAAATTGGAAAATGGATCTAGCATGACTGATGTATTGCTGTAAGTGAATGCAAATTGTATGGTTTATAGTGTAATTATAAGTGTATTTGACACAAGCATTTCCTGCTGAGTTCAGTGGGGCTTATTCCCAGTAAGTGGGTGCAAGATTGCAGCTTTAATTCATCCTTTAGGCAAGGGAAGATTTAAAAGACTTTGGGGAAAGTACTGTCCTGTGATCTTCATCCTGTATTCCCTTTTGACATCCCAAATGTTTCAAGATCTCAGCAGAAAGGAAAAAAAACACATTTAGAAATAAATGTATATATTTACAAATAACCATTGTACCCCACTTTCCATTAAAAGAATCCCAAAATGGAGTATAATAAATAAATGCAAATGTATGTGTGGATTAAAAAAAAGATGGATCAGTAACAAGATGGAGTGGATTTAGGGGTGTACTTGTGAAAGTGACATGGATGGAAATAAACTATTATCCTGTGACATTGTGATTTGCTGTCTTTAGCTGCCCAGTGCTATCGTTCTCTGGCTTCCTTGCAGTTTTCAGGTGACCCACATGAAGATGGAGCTTTCCCTTGTTGTCCAAGCCTTTGCGATTGTGGCCTGTGTATGCTGCGCAGTGAGGTACTGGGGTTTATTTCAAGCCGAAGTATTTCCGAAGTGGAGATTTATTTGGAGACCAAGAAGTAAATGGCTTGTAGTGGCTGGCCTGAACTGGGCATTCTCCCTGACATGTATGTGTCTGGCCCTGCCGTTTTTGGAGTATAGCTTTTGGTGTGTGTGTGTGTGTGTGTGTGTGTGTGTACACACATACACTTTTATGTGCACACAAGTGTGTCACATACATTTATTGGAGAAGAGAAAATCTGCAGGATTGGTTTCATCTGGATTGGTATCCCTAGACTGATAAGGTGGGAAAGAGCTTGCCCATGTATGCATGCATGGATGGTGGATAGACAGACTGACCGACATAGATTTATCTGCTCTTAGTTTGGGGTATAGGGATCATCTTAAATTCAGGGTCAACTTCCTTTTTGGTAAATACAGTATAGTAGTTATATTCAAAGATTTTAAAATTATTTTAAAGGAATTTTAACTTTTAAAAAATCTTGTTCATTTATTTACTTGAAATCAGTTGTTCCCAGCTGGTGTCTTCTAGATGTGTTGGATTGTAGCTGCCATGGCTGGGAGTAACAGAAGTGTAGCACAACACATCTGGAAGGCACTAAGTCAGAGAACAGCTGTGTGTGATTTTATTTTTCATGATTTGCTCCAGTTACTCTCACTGGTATTCACCTCTCCCTTTAATTTGTGTTGCGTGTATCTGTATAATTTCTTGTTGCATGTGTAAACTGTCTTCATAAAGTTTTCAAATTATATTCTTTTCTCTCCCCCATTTTAGGCCAAAGACAGAGAAGTCACACTTGATTTGGCTGTTTACTTCAATGTTCTTGGCGTATTCTTTTTTCTTTGCTTGGAGGGCAAATCTGGATATTTCAAAGCCCCTGTTTAAGGGGGTGGTGAGTTTGCTTCATTAAAAGGGATCATTTTAATTTAAAAACAAAACGGATTCTGGAGGGAGCTACCATGCATTTTAGAAACTTGTTTTCTTTTTGCAGATTCATATTCATTATTATTATAAACGTCCCCCAAACACTGGTGTTTAAAAGCTGGAAGCACAGGTATAAAAGGCGTTTTTATGCCAGGCCAGGCTATTTGCCTGTTTGGCCTCAAATGGTCTCTCCTGGCTTAGAACACCTCGGTGAGGTCTCTGGCAGAGAAGCCCCCTGCTACAGTATCTGATCCTCTTAACTGGAGGAAGCTGGAACCAGTAGGAAAAGCACCTGTGCTGTATGACTGGGCTACATCATCTTCAAAAGCCAGTAATCCCCTAGAACAGGGTTCCTCAACCTCAGCCATTTTAAGATGTGTGGACTTCAACTCCCAGAGTACTCCAGCCAGCAACTGGCTGGAGTACTCTGGGAGTTGAAGTCCACACATCTTAAAATGGCTGAGGTTGAGGAACCCTGCCCTAGAAGCACCATATTCACAAAAGCTGCATCCACAGGCCAGTACAAACTTTGGGAAAAGTGCAATGAACAATCTTTCCTCCAGAACAGGGTGAAAACACAATATCTTCTTCGACAGGTCGAGCGATTCTGGATGCAAAGCAACGCAGCGCTTGTCGTCCTGGCTGGCTTCGGCTTCTCTCTGCTCTTTTGTCTTGGTGAGATATTTGTGGGGAACAGCAGAATGGTTCACCATCTGGAATGGCTGGTGGCAGCTCTTTGTGTTACTGCTCAGATCTACTCCAATTACAGGTAATTAACAGGGAGGTTGGGGTTAATGAAGTTTATTTTTATTTATTTATTCATTAAATTTCGTCACCGCCCATCTCCCTCAAAAGAGGGACTCTGGGCGGTTTACAGTAAAGCTAAAAAGAGGTTTAAAGTTAGCACTTTAGGGTGCTAACCACCCCCAGGATTGACAGTTTGGTGGACGAAGCATCAATGTCCATATATTCTTCTTCCTTACTCCCCCCAGTCACTCAGGGCAATATCTGTGCTTCTCCTGTCTCCTTTTATCTCCAGTGGGTTAAGGTAGGCACAGATTTCACCCATAAAGTTTCTGGCTGAGGATTTGATTCTTGTACTCTCCTGCTCGTAGTCCTTTTCTCTGTCTGTGGTAAGAATAAGCAGTGTAAGATAACTCACTGGGGCTGCGAAAGACACAGAAGTATTTCAAAACCAAGAGCAAATGGATGTTGCTTATCTGGGAAAAAAGCAGTTAGCCCTTCTGTTTTGCACTCAAGGAAAAAGAGGTTCAAGCATCTCACAGAGAGCCTTCCTTAATGAATTGACTCATAAATGAGAGTGGGAGGTTTGCGTATTCAGTTTCTGAGAGTGCATCCTAACCCCTCATATCCTAACATTAGCCCTGATTCATGAGACTCCATATCAGTCTTGCTTTCCTGGTGATGTTCTGCTGCTAGGGGCTTGGCGTGTTTGAAGTTTTGAAGAGCAAGTTGTGGACATGGGTAAAAAGGCTGCCCTAGGGAGGATTCCTAATCACAAAATGGCAACTATAGGCAAAAAAACAACAACCATTTACCAGCAAGCAAGTGGGAGAAATTTCTGTGCCATTCTGTTAGTCCTCCAGGTTACCTTGGTCATTTTTGTTCCTAAGCCACTTCCAAACAAGGTCTTGGGTGATCATCATTGCCATTTTTATCTTTTTAAGAACAACTTTTTGGTTTATAAGTTTAATTTTGGAATAAGGTGATGATGCAAGAATCTGGTGCTTTGTTTTCTGCTTGAGAGGGGGATTGAAATCTGGTTACACAGTGCTTCAGGTTTAGCACTTCATCCATTGCAGCACACCTGAGGTGTCTGATGGCCCACCGTTACTGTCAAAGTATCTTCAAGTTCTTCCCTTGTGCATAGCACCCTTCCTTTCAAAGACTGGGTTGATCTAGCTACCTGGGGATAGACTGAAAACAAAATGTTTGCTTGGCAGGTTGACCAATCTCTTTGTTTGTTTTCATTTTCCCTTTTGAACCAGTGTCTGTGACCAAAGCCACAACAATATTGTTGACCGGTTTGCCATGAATCTTTTGACCTCCATGCCTCCAGATGCCATCATCTTGCTAAGAGGGGACCTGCCTGGGAATTCTCTTCGCTACTTGCATTATTGTGAGGGTATAAGACCTGATATCACCTTAGTTGACCAAGAGGTAAGTAGAAAATAACTTGGTATCATAGAATGGCTGCCAATCAGAAGTCCCCACTTTGAATTTTGCTTCTGCCATGGAGACACTAGATAACTCAGTGTATCTTAGGGCCTTTCTTCACAACTGAATGGAAGTCAGCACAGGATAATGCTGTCTCCATTGCCAATTTCTATCCTACCCGTATTGCATCTCTTCTGGGTCATTGATGAATTATGTTGTCCTGATTTATGAATGTCTTACTTGTTACAAGATGATTGTTTTTTGTTTGTTTTTGCGTTGACTTTGCTTTTTAAAAATTATTTAATATCTTTATTTTTTGTAACAAAACAATCTTTAATCTTACAAAAAAAAGTAAAAAAATACAAACTTGGAAGGAAAAGAAAAAATCTTTTATTTTATACTTATCAATAGTCACTAGTTTACCAGTGAATTCACTACTATAATATAAACAATACAGGATATTATTGTAAGATATCACAACATCTCTGCCATAACAACCTATTGCTGCATCCTTTGGTAGAAAATATTGCCTTTTCCAAAACAGATAGATCGCACATTTCCGAGAACCATTCCTTGACACCTGGAATAATATCCCTTTTGCAATTACTTCATATAATTCTTTTTGCCCCCCCCCCCCCCCCCCCCGCTCAATACAATCACAATTCCTGATAAACAGTCAAATTCCAAAGCTTTGGTATATCATTCAACATTACGTTAACATTTTTAATGTTTAACATTTTAAGACACAATCCCAAAAAGATACTAAATGGTCACATGACCATACCATGTGTGTCAGTGAGCCCTCAAATTTCTTACACCTCCAGGACGCAAAATCTGATGTCCATCCTTTCAAATGTGTTCTTTGGCGTTGGCTTTGCTGCCCTTCCCTTTCAGCATGTCACCAGCCCATGGGGAGAACATGCCCAGTCAGGGCCTGCAGCAGAAACGGGGAGGATCTGACTTCAGAACAATGCCTGCCTTCTCTAGGCTGGTTTGTCTGCCACTCCTCCACATCCCATTTGGTCTTCTCCCAAGTTTAGGATAATGTGAGATTAGGAATCCCATGGGAACACTCCAAGGCAGAAATAACTCTGGAGAGGAGAGAGGCAGCTCCTGCCGTGATTATGCGACTAATCAGATCCTGTAGAACTGAGTAACCAAAACTAGCTGCTGGGCTGGTTTCTTGCTTCCTGGGGAGGAGGGAAGCTGCCGTAATGGACAAATACATGAAAACTGGCAAATAACAGAAGCCAAGTTCAACAGCTGTCATTCTGGGAGTTGAAGTCCACACAGCTTAAAGTTGCCAAGGTTGAGAAACACTGGCTTAGGTAGACAACAGAAACAAGGAGAGAAACATGGGGGAGAAGAATATATTTGCATGAATTTCAGTTCCCTATACCTTCGCTTGTCTTCAGGAAGTCAGGGGCTGTTGGGGTTTGTATATACCCAGGAATTTACAGTTAGATAAATTATACTGCAGAGGCTTGATATCTAGGTGAGAGGGGAATTATTCTGCAAGTCACCCAATTAGCAGCCATTGTTGTAGGGATGATGTGTCAGTGTGTGACTCATACCACAGGTGCTAAGAGTTTAGTTGGGTGTGGTAGATAATGAGAGTGACCTATAGTGTGATTGGTCAGTTTGTATATATAAGCAGAAGAATCCTGGTATTCTTTCTTCTCGTTTGCTGTAACTTCATCGCGGTATCATTTGTTACCCGTGTGGAAGTGATCTGTAATACGTATGTATATAAAGTAAATAGGATATTTTATATAATCTCTGTTTGAGTGTCTATTTACTGCACAGTACGTGGATCACTGGTGTCTAGAAAGACGGATCAGGCCGCTCCACCCACGCACTCTGACAGGGGCAAGCAACTGCTACCCTCCAGATTATTCAGACTAAGGTTCCCATAGTCTCTTGTTGACTAATGCGACTCATTAAAGCAACCACAACATTTTCCAGGCTCGAGTGGAAACCTAAATCTAGGTAGGTGTGATGAGCAGCAGAGAGGAGTTTTCTCATTTTTCTTGCAATTCCAAAATAGTAGAATAAATGGAAGATTGCATTAAAATAGTGCAAAGCAATTAAAGTTCACAACCCTCTCCTCTAAAAACCATTAAAGATAATTCATGCTACTCATGGGGTTGTTCTCATGCTCTAAAACCCAGGATCGCCCTGGCTTAAATGCAGTTCACCTCTTCTCCAAAGGAGGCTGGAAATAGCAAAAGAGAAGCATTGGGTCAGGGTAATTATGAGATGTTATTCTTTCTTGCTCACAGATGTGCTAGTTTAAAGAATTCATTATGTGTGTGCATGTGTGTGTGTGTATATATATATATAGAGAGAGAGTGCACGCACTCACGCACATGTGTGCTGGGTGATGAACAGTAGCCAGAGTGGTATGTAAATATTGTAAATAAATAAAATTTCTTCTGTGTGCTAGATGATGACTTACCGCTGGTATTTGCCAAAGCTGGCTAAACATTTACCTGGTGTCACCTTTCCTGGAGACCGTTGGAATCCTGCAGAAGGGCTGTTACCTGATGGAACAATCACGTTCAATCTTCATCACTTCCTCAAAGTAAATAGACAGTAAGCATTCCTTTTCACCTATTAACATACGCACACACATGCATACCTACCCACATACATACCTGCCATAGTATTCCCTGTCAAGTTAAACAGTGTTATACAATGTGCATAAGAAGGAGTGAGAGATACTAAGTCAAGGACGTGAAAGACTTGAGATAAAAAAAGAGGAAATGTAAGTTCATGATGCCATCCTCTGTGCCTCTCTGTCTTTGCCAACCATCCTTGCTTCCACTGTGCTCACCCGCTGCTTCATCCCAGGCCTTTTGCTCTTTTAAATTCACCTCTCTCTTTCTCAGAATCTCATCAACTCCACAGCTTTCTCCATTTTCCTCTTCCTCTTGCCCCATTCACTCATCCTTCATATATTTCTTTTGCAGTTCAGTCCTCATTTGTTCTCTATATCATCAAACCATCCAAATGTATTTTTTTCAAATTGATCACTTACCTTTATATTCAGTCCACATTCATTCATCAGCCATTCATACTTGAACAAATCTTTTCTTTGTTTCAGCATGCATACTTCTTAAGTATCTCTTCCCCACTGTATTCAATTTACTTCTATGTTTCTCCTGACATACCCAACTCTCACTTCCATATAACAATGAGGAGAAGCAATCTCTCATATGTAGCCATTTTCACAATAGAATACATGCTATCATCTTTTGTACCAACATTTGCATTTAAGTACTTAAACATTATCCATCCATTCTACTAAGGTACACAAATTCATCTACTTGCTTGTTTATTGCTATGTATGTGTAATTTGCAATAGTTCATTCCATTTTCCTTGACAAATCTTGATACATTAATTTTCAAATTCATACTCCTTGGTGCATCATACATCCTAATGTTCTGTGCAAATCATTTAGGTTGTCAGTCAGTAACATGGCATCATCTGCGTATGTCCATGTCCCAACCAACATACCTCTAGTGTCATTATAAACATTCTTTATACTGTTATCCATAAATGCATTAAAAATCGAGGGGACATTGCATATCCTTTTCTTATTCTATGTTCAATGTTGAACCACTAGCTAAGAATTTCGTTTTCCTCACAGATGCTTTATACCCATTGTATACTGCTCTTAATCATACTCTGCAGTCAACCTTCAACTCCACATTTGTGCATAAGATTCCATAATTCAAGCCTGTGCAATTTTATCATACACTTTCTCCAAGTCAGTCAATGTACATTAAACCATTTTTCTCACTTTCTAACATTTCTCAGTGATCTGCTGAAGATAAATGCTTTGTTTGGCATTAAGCCACACTACACTTCCCATTTTTTCCTCATGGCCACCTCTTGCGCCCATCCAGTCAAAACTCTGTCACCTTTGCAGGCACACTTAATGAAGTAATTCCCCTGTAGTTTCTTGAAGGTAAAAGAAGAGGCCACAAAATCCAGTCAGTTTGCTGCTCATCGTTAAACAAAATATATAGATTAACAGCTATGTAAGGGGACTTGGTCTACGTGGTGGCTCAGCGGGTAAGACGCCAGGCTTGTCAATCAGAAGATCACAAGTTTGGAGGTTCGAATCCCTAGCCCCGCGTGACGGAGTGAGCTCCCGCACTAGCTCCAGCTCTTGCCAACCTAGCAATTTGAAAGCATGCAAATGCAAGTAGATTAATAGGTACCACTTCGGTGGGTAGGTAACAGCGTTCCGTCATGCCGGCCACATGACCATGGAAGCGTCTTCAGACAACGCTGGCTCTTCGGCTAACAAACGGAGATGAGCAGCGCCCCCTAGAGTCGGACACAACTGCACAAATGTGCGGGGGGAACCTTTACCTTTACTAAGGGGACTTGGGAAGAGAGGTGGTTGATATGAGAGCATGGAAGGATAGCACGCAGAAAAAGGCAAGAACAGTTTTCTATCATTGCAGACATAGAATAATGGATTTAAGTTATAGAAGGAAAATTCTAGTTGAATGTTAGGAAAAAAGCTTCCCAGTAGCAAGAGCAGTTAGTCAGAGAGATGGGGTATTCCCATCACTGGTTATGTTCAAGCAGAGGATTATTGGGTTGTTGCCTGGAGCAAAGGGTTGGGTTCAGTAGCCTAAGTGGCCTCTTCCAGCACTGTATTTCTATGAAGTCTTGTAGTAAACTCTCCTCATCCTGCATCCAGCAGCTGTACTGTGCATAAGATTAGGCAAGGATCTCTGACCAGTTACACAACTGAGCCTATTCAACATTAGATAAACAACCCAACCACTGCTCCTAGCTTTCTTTATGTTGGTTGCTCTTAGTGCTACTACAGGCAAGCACCACTGTGCAAGTCCACTTACCTGTTTTTGTTATTAATTTGTTTGTTTCTTTGCAATAGCAAAGACACCTTTGTTTGTATTGGACTCCATGAAGGTGACCCTACTTGGAAAAAAGACTATTCCCTTTGGCCCTGGGGCTCTTGTGATAAACTTGTATCTTCAAAAGCCCCCTTTGATCCTGAAGAGTGGATTGACCGTACCCGAAATCTCTATAACTGGATCGAGGAATATGGAAGGTAAGTGACACATAGTTGATTGCAGCTTTAAAAAAGTTGCAGGAATGGAGTTTGAAGAATGCAAATGTGAAACCTCCTACCATTCTTTCTATTTTGTCATTGGTGAAGATGTAGTTGTATCCATACCCAAGGTAAATCAAAAGTACCTTGGGTATGGATCCAGAGAGGGTTTGGATAAGGTGTACTCATGCCCATTTCCCCAACTGTATCTGGAAAGTTTATAAAAGTATAGTTCTCCTGTGCTCCTGTTTCATGCTCTGTCTTCTGTGGGATCTCTGCACATCAACTTTCCTGTTCCTTTTTAAGGTTTGATTCATCTTCCTGGGAGTCAGTAGCAAATGAAGAGATGTGGCAAGCCAGGTGAGAGCCTGTCCCCTTCCCGTACATATTGTATCTGAAAAGGTCTGAAAAGGAGGAAAATCGTACCAGTAATCGACATACAAATTAGTTACGTTGCACATTGTAGCACTGAGCAGGTAAAACACTGGAAGCATGGGAAGAATGTAGGAAGCAAAAGCTGGTGTCCAGCAGTGGAATGGAACCAAATGTCACCTTGCAGTTAATAATTTAAGGCAGCTGGTGCCCTCCAGATGTCCTGCAGGACAGCTTCTACTGTCATCCCCAGTAAACACCAGCTCAATATAGTGAACTGGGATTGGATCATTCCATGGGGAAGTGAACCCCGCCTCCTCCTTCATGGATGCTAGTTGGTGTTTAAAGAATACACAACACACTTCTGTTTTTTCTCCCCCTCCTAGGATGAAAACAGCCTTCTTTCTTTTTGACCTTGCAGAAACTGCTCCCACGTCTGTGGATGGGAAAGCAAAGCTTTATACATTTGCTTATAAGGTGAGCACTTTTCAGTTTGGGATAGAAAAGCTCAACCTGTACATATGTTTGCACAGGGATAAGCAACCATTTTGGGGCAGGGATCATTTGTAACTTTACACTATGTAATGGGTGCACTCACAAAATGGCTGCAGTAGGAAAATTGGCTATTCACAAAATGGTTGTCGGGGTAGGCTTGGCCAGTCTTAAGACACCCATTTACTAGACTCCTGGGATGCTTCCTATCACCTGAGTGGGCCAATCGTCACGTCCTCAAGCATCCCTGTAAGTCATTGGTTTGAGATGGGCTGCAGGCAGGCAGGCAGGCAGGCAGGAAGGAAGGAAGGAAGGAGGATGGATGCTAGGGGCTGATGCTGTGTAGCAGACCAGCTTCCTATTTAATTTTTTTTTTACTAAAGTAAACTGTTTAAAATGTCTTTTGGGGTCCTGGTGGTGTGTACTATCTCTGTGTTCATATGGTTGATCAGTGTTGACCTTGCTGCTGGTTCCAGTCATCAGAGCATCTTATGTAAAATAATACAGGCACAACCAGAAGGTCTATTTCCATCTGTCTGGCCACTAGGTATCTTTTCCTCCTTGTCCCCACCTGCCCTATGGTGGGGCATGATAACTGTTTGTACCTCATTGCTCTCAGTGCTACCTCTAGATAGCTGGGGATAATCTCCTTCCCTTTGCCCCAGTACTGTGGGACCTTTTCATTGCCTTGTGGTAGCAAGCCAGGTGTCACAGCTAAGCTTACCCAAGAAGCTTAGCGTATTAGTGGGATGACAGCTTTGAAAGCCCACTTAGGGTAGTGCCTGCAGAACAGTGCTTGATGTTCCTCTACAAGAGTAGGACCGAGTCCTCCTCTGCGACTTGTAGAACCGAGCAGAAGCAGTAAGACATTTCCAGTGAGCAAAGACGGAGCGTTTTCCGTAGCCAGAGTGCCTCTTTCGTGGATGATTGGCTAATGAATAATGTTACAGCAAGCTTTCCATGTCTCCCCCTTGAGAGCTTTGCTCATGCCTTGCTGCTTGCAGGTCTCCTAACTGTGCGCATGTGACGAAGGAAGGGTGTTGGTTGCCTATGTAGCAGTAGCAAGTCAAGTGCACATGCATTTTTCTTTCTACTCTCCCACATTTGAATAATGGGGTCCCAAGAATAAAGTTGATACAGTTTAGAGAAATACCCCCAGGTCTTTTCTTTTGCTGTTTTCATACGCAAAATGGTTCCACTAGAAATAAAACATATCTCTTCAGCTCAGTTTGCTTATTCCCCATGCTTTTGCTCTCTAGCTTCTCTCTCTTACTTCTCTCTTCCAGTTTACCTTTCAGATTTATCCTTGGGATTATTATTCTTTAGTTTCCCCTTGAGAATCATACATCTTTATTCCTCTTTTCAGTTTTATGACATCAGAGCAGCTTGCCCAATCAGTCAGCCGCACACATGAAACCTCTTAGCTAAAATCCTATGCACTGATTGGGGAGTACTTAGTGGGGCTTATTTCTGAATAGAAATGCAGAGAGTTGCATTTCATGGTTTAAAACATATGCTCATAAATGGTGTCCTATTTTTCTTCAATTGCAAAGACTTTATTTTTATAGATGCTGTTTATGCCATGCTTGACTGCTTTAAAAAGTGAGCAAATATTTGTAATACAGGAAGATGATGTATCTGGGATTTTTCTTCAGTCCTGAATTGTCTCCTGTGATTTACAGCTGTACAAGGAAATCGTAAACGCATATAAAACTCACCCAGTGAACTGGCACAAGAATTACGCCATTGCCTGCGAGAGGGTGCTGCACCTTCACCCGGCAAGGGAAGATCCAGAAGTGCTGCTCTTGGAAACCATCAAACACTTCCGCCTTTACCTGGAGAAAGCCGCAGATGATCCCCAGCAGAGCAATATTTTGCAAGCCATAAAGCACATGAAGAAAGAACTTCGGGAATTGAGAAAAACGAAGAGGGGAGAAAGAGGCAGCCAGCGTAAGATGTGACCCGCTCAGGGAAAAATCTGTTGGAAAGGAAATGAAGAGTAAGAGAAGGATTCCAGAGATGGAAATAAAGCAAGCTTAAATGCAGTATTTTTTAGATTAGGAGAAAAAGACTAAATCAAGATGAGGGTTTGGTGACATAGAGAACCATAAACACAGGTTGGGGGAAATGAATTGGGACCTTTCTCCCTTTTAATGTTACAATGTGGGGTCATTAAATGAAGCTGAATGTTGGGAGATTCAGACTGAAAGTTCTTAACACAGTGCACTGGTCTGTAGCTTGAATCATGTCAACTGGATTTCTATTTTCTTAGTGGAAACGTTTCACTCCTTATCCAAGGAGCTTCTTCAGTCTGAGTAAAGTTAGTAAGGGAATCCTTAAATATGTTTCTAGGCTGGCTGTGTGACCTTGCACCTGGGGCTAGGTCATGGTTATTTTGAGATGTTTGTTTCTAAGTCCCTTTATCATCTAAAGGAGGATCGTTAAGATTACCCTGCTGCTGTTGAGCTTGTGAAATGGTCTTAATCTTCCTAGGCACAGAAGACAAAGCAGGAAGGAAGATAGGGGAAAGGTTATGCCTGAGGCCCCCACCTCTATTCAAGGAAGGATTTTCCAAGTTGGCATGAATGGATTCCTTGACCCCTCTCTCAAACCACCTATCTTCTCTGTCTAAAATGTGAACATTAATGTCCTCAGATGAGTGTCCTTTTTCCTTTAGATGAAGATAAACTGCTGACTCTGGTCCTGTGGTGTTACTTCTCCTGTGTTGGGCCATCCTCCTGTACAAAGGTTGTTTGGTTTCTCCAATGTAGAGTTCAGAGCACTCCTCACTGCACTGGATTGCATACACTACATTGCTTTCCTTGTGTTTTGGAGTTTGATCTTTGGGGTGTACAAGCCTCTGTCTCAGTGTGTTGGTGGGTTTGAAATATACAGGTATGTGGTGTTTGCCAAATATCCGTTTTATCTTTTCAGACACGCCAGCCATGTAAGGAATGACCAGGTTCTTCCGTTTACTCTGAGTCTCAGCCCTATCTGTCGCTGTTTTAGGTCTGGTAGACTTAGATTTAGTGAAGGCCCAATTTGGATATCCACAGGCCTGCAGAGCTGTTCTCAGATGCTGCTTTTCATTCTTTTTGGAATCCATGGAGGTGGGGATGGTTTCTGCTCTGTGTGACAATGTCCTGATGACTCCTAGTTTGTGCTGCAGTGGATGGTGGGAGTCAAACATCAGGTATTGATCTGTGTGTGTGGGTTTCCTGTAGATCCCTATTTCTAGCTTGCCACCGGTCCCAATGAGGACTTCACAGTCTAGGAATGCCAGTCTGTTGTCCTTGGTGTCTTCTCTGGTGAAGCTAATGTTGGCATCTATAGTGTTTATATGGTCCGTGAAGGCCTGTACTTCCTGGGCCTTGATTTTGACCCAGGTGTCATCCACATACCTAAACCAGTGGGTGGGCACCGTTCCCTGGAATGTGTTGAGTGCTTTCTTCTCCACTTCTTCCATGTATAAATTGGCCACAATGGGTGACACAGGAGAACCCATGGCACAGCCGTGTTTTTGTCTGTAAAAGTCACCTCTGTATGTGAAATAAGTGGTGTTAAGACACAGGTCCAGAAGATGGCAGATCTGGTTTGGGTTGAGATGGCTTCTCCTTTCCAGGGTGCTGTCCTCTTCTAGTCTCTTCCTGACAGCGGATAGAGCATGAGTGGTGGGGATGCTGGTGAAAAGGGAGGACACATCAAAGGAGACCATAGTTTCATCTGTATCCAGTTTCAGGATCTTTGCTTTGGAAACAAATTCTTCCGAATTATGGATGTGGTGTTCAGAGTGTCCAACTAGAGGTGCTAGTATGGTAGAGAGGTGTTTGGCAATGTTGTATGTTACCGAATTGATGCTGCTGACTATGGGTCGGAGGGGTGTTCCTTCCTTGTGGATCTTAGGAAGTCCGTAGATGCAGGGGATGGCTTCTCCAGGATACAGACGGTGGTAGGTAATCCTATCGATGGAGCCATCATGTTCCAATTGTTTCAAACTGTCTATTGCCTTTTTCTTGTAATTGTTGGTGGGGTCTCTTTTCAGTTTTTCATATGTATGGTGATCCTCCAAAAGTGAGGTAATTTTATTGTGGTAGTCTGCAGTGTTTAGAACCACTGTACATCTTCCTTTGTCAGCAGGTAAAATGGTGATGGTTTCATCTTTGCTGAGGGCTGTCAGGGCTCTCCTCTCTTGGACGGTAAGGTTGGGGGGAGGAGGTTGAGCACTGGACAGAGCTGCAGATATTTTAAGCCGGAGTTGTTCTGCTTCTTCAAAAGGTAGGTGGTTGTTGTGGATGGCAGATTCTGTGGCTGTAATGAGCTCCACAACCGGAACTTGCTTGGGAGTGATGGCAAAATTAAGACCTTTGGCTAGGACATCTCTCTCTGGTTGGGTAAGTTCTCTGTCTGAGAGATTTTTCACCCACATGTTCTTTTTGTCCTCTGTGGTCCTGTTGTTGTTGTTCCTCCCAGCGGTTTCTCCAGTTCCTTGTTTCTGCTTGCTGCGAGAAAGAAGAATGTCAAATTTCTTAGTTTGCCTCTCCTTTGTCTTGTGATGCTGGGCCAGCTGTACTTTATTGCCAAGCTGAATAACTCTATCCAGGATTGGGTCAGGAAGGGTGGCTGTGAGTTCCTGGTGAAGGTTTTCAAAATTGTATTGCAGGGCATCAATGGTGAAGTGGACTTGCCTTATTCTTTCATTTAGAAGATGTCTTTGTGCCTGCTGCAGGATCTGCTCTGCTCTGTGACCCTTAACTGTAGATTGCAGGCGTAGGCTTGTCGGGATGAGTCTCTGTTGTCTGCATCTGAGGTTAAAACGTAGGTGGTTTCTATAGTCTGCCACCTTTCTTGCTGTCTTCTCGAATTTCCTTACCAACCTCAGGGTTTCATCCCCAAAATGTATGGCAATATGTCTATGAAGGTTCTCAGTCATCCAGGTGGAATTGTCTGTAGCTTGAATCATGTCAACTGGATTTCTATTTTCTTAGTGGAAACGTTTCACTCCTTATCCAAGGAGCTTCTTCAGTCTGAGTAAAGTTAGTAAGGGAATCCTTAAATATGTTTCTAGGCTGGCTGTGTGACCTTGCACCTGGGGCTAGGTCATGGTTATTTTGAGATGTTTGTTTCTAAGTCCCTTTATCATCTAAAGGAGGATCGTTAAGATTACCCTGCTGCTGTTGAGCTTGTGAAATGGTCTTAATCTTCCTAGGCACAGAAGACAAAGCAGGAAGGAAGATAGGGGAAAGGTTATGCCTGAGGCCCCCACCTCTATTCAAGGAAGGATTTTCCAAGTTGGCATGAATGGATTCCTTGACCCCTCTCTCAAACCACCTATCTTCTCTGTCTAAAATGTGAACATTAATGTCCTCAAATGAGTGTCCTTTTTCCTTTAGATGAAGATAAACTGCTGACTCTGGTCCTGTGGTGTTACTTCTCCTGTGTTGGGCCATCCTCCTGTATCTCAAAATAACCATGACCTAGCCCCAGGTGCAAGGTCACACAGCCAGCCTAGAAACATATTTAAGGATTCCCTTACCAACTTTGCTCAGACTGAAGAAGCTCCTTGGATAAGGAACGAAACGTTTCCACTAAGAAAATAGAAATCCAGTTGACATGATTCAAGCTACAGACAATTCCACCTGGATGACTGAGAACCTTCATAGACACAGTGCACTGGTCATTTGCTTCCCTGGTTTATGGCTACCAACTTACCATCAAGTCTCCCTTGAGCTGAGCTCAGCTCTGATTATAGGATACATCTACAGTATGTTGTTTTCTTGGCAACAATATGGAAGCTATCTTCTTCTGATGCGTTTTTTCAACTTCCCAGTCTAGCCTACAGCCTTGGCATTCCCTCGGTGGTCTCCCGTTCACAGACTAAGCAAGACTGACCCTGCTTGGTTTTTTGAGATCAGTCATGGTTGGCTAGCACTGCTGTGCACGTGGCTACCAACTAGGATAAAAGGACGTATGGCAGATTTATGGCGACCGAGAGTTTGATCAAAGGCTAACAGTCGTGATTGCTTTTGCCCTCGGACCAAGCTTTGGAGCATCTCAGAAGCATCCAGCTGAGTACTGTTGAGAGTAGAATGTTGGACTAGAGATGCCTCTGGTCTGACTCAGCAGGATATTCATATGTTCTGTTTGATTTATCCATTTGTATAAGTTTATGTACTAACATTTAGTGATAGCACCAGAGTCAAAATCCTAATAGCAAAAACTGCCCTGGTGGAATTGGCATTTGATAATCAACATGAAGCCTGAATGTGTGAGAGCTAAAGCAGAAATGAGATTTGAGAAAGTGTACATTTGTTCTGCACTTAGCATTCCTTCTCTGGGAGAGGAGAAGAGAAATGGGAGTCCAGATGCCTTGGATTATTTCACTTAATATTATACATGGGTTAGTGTTCTCTTCAAATCACAGAGTCCATAGAAGTTGGTGGAAGTTTTTCCATTGTTTGTGTGCATCATTCAAAAATCAGGGACAGTGTTTAGTTTAGTTTAGTTTAGAAAAACATACGCTCCTTCTGAAGATCAGGTTCCTTAGCTGCATGTCTACTTAGGACCAGCTTACTTCTTGAAAGCCAGGTGGTCTCCGTGCCACCAACTTCTTTTCGTAAGACAAAAATGTACACTACTTGCAGCCTTTTCTGAACAGACATGGTCTGACCAGAGTTAGTACTACAGGTAGTCCTTGTTTAGTGACTGCCTTGTTTAGCGACTGTTCTCAATTTCAACGGAGACGAAAAAGTAACTTTGCAACCAATCCTCACATTTACGACCTTTGCAGGTCTGTAAAGCAAAGGAAAGCTGAAGTAAGATCATAAGCACAGTCATGGTTTCACTTAGTGACCACTTCACTTAACAACCAAGTTGCCAGTCCCAATTGTGGTCGCTAAATGAGGACTACCTGTACTCTAGTCATTTCAGAAATAGATTATTGAAAAAAAATACAAAAAGGATGGACCATATTTTATAAATTGAGTATATATTATGAACTTGGAAGGTTGAAATAATACATAATAATAATTCTTTCAGGCTGGTTCAGAAACTATAGTGAGAAATTGGATCACATCTTACACTTATGAGAAGAGCTGTACTATCACCCAGTCTTTTCTACTCAAAGTGCTGATTTTGAGCATTACAGTCCTGTACATTTTGGGACCAGATCACTTTAAGGACTGATATTTTCTATATGAACTTCCCTGATTGCTGAGATCTTCCTTGGAAAGTTCCTGTCAGTTGTAGTATGGTGGAACTGAGATGGGGTAAACCTGAGCTTGACATAATGTGCACCTGGACATGGAAGTGTGTGCTTCCAGTCACTGTCTTGCAGCTCTGCCACAGGAGGAAAGGAAACCCACCAAATGGTTTTCTTACCACCGTCAGAGGTCATTAGGGCTCAGCTCTGGGTAAAGATCTTTTTATTGTTCCAGACATTTTAATTGTAGATTTTTATATTGTTCGGATCCAGCTTTGTTTTATTAACCTCTTCTGTTAACTTTTGAAGGATGCTCTTGATGTTTGTTATATTTATATAATGCTGATTTTTGGATTTACTAGTTGCACTGAGAGATTTTTACCCAAGTAACAACATGGACATTCATTTAATAAATAAGTGAATTCTTGCATTTCCAGTCTATCTTGCTGAATTGTCCTTATTACAGAATACCTGGATTGATTTGATAACTGAGCTGATCAAAATTCAAAAATAGCCTCTTGTTCCTCCACCTGCAATCTCACCAGCTATATACTTTCTCAAGATCATCATATCTTTGCACCTACTCATAAAAGATGGATTTGTATCACAGAACATGAACATCTTTTACAAAATGTGTTTCCATGTAAACAGGATGAATGAACTTCTCTGGAATATTATCATGAATTTTTTGCACATGTTAGAAATGGCTTCTTGGGGGATGACCATCACTTCTTTACAGGAATTTCATCAAGAACATAACGACCACATTCTTTTGTTCATTAGAAACTATTTCAATAACCATGGTTCAGAGAGAGAAGATGTCTTTTTATTCTTGCTTTAGTTAATCCTCCCATGATAATAAACAAACTGCAAATTAATTATTCTATGTAGATGGCAATTGGGGATAAAAGGGGTAAAAGAATTGTTTCTCAGATTCCAAAGAGAATTCCAATATGCATACTAAAAAGTAAAACTCAAAGGATTTCTTCCCAGCAATTTTGTTTATTACTTGGATTTGTTCAACTCTATTTTGCTCTGTTTTTTTTTTAATTCAACATGGGGATTTTTTTCAAAGTAAATCTAGAAACTCAATGTAAAGGCACTTTCTGCAGCACTCTACACTCAGACACACACACACACACCGGAAAAAGTGGAGAGCTGGTGCATAGAATCGGCGAGAATCGGACCCAATTTAATTCCAGGCATGGGGGCTCAGCGGGTAAGACGCCAGGCTTGTCGATCGGAAGATTGCAAGTTTGGAGGTTCGAATCCCTGGCCCCGCGTGATGGAGTGAGCTCCCACACTCGCCCCAGCTCTTGCCAACCTAGCAATTTGAAAGCATGCAAATGCAAGTAGATTAATAGGTACCACTTCAGTGGGATGGTAACAGCGTTCCACGCGGGTCATGTGGCCACATGACCGCGGAAGTGTCTTCGGACAGCGCTGGCTCTTTGGCTAACAAACGGAGATGAGCACCGGCCCCTAGAGTCGGACACGAGTGCACAAATGTGTGGGGGGAACCTTTAACTTTTATTCCAAGCATAACTGCCTTTTCCAGCAAGTTTGATCACATGACATGGCCGAAATAAGTAAGGCGGAGTTTTGTGACTTTGCCCACCAGCGATATGTCTGGATTTATATGCTGCAATACTTGCTTATTTACCACCTTTGCTGCCCTAGGAATGCGCAGGAGCCTTCTCCAGCACCACAGCTTGAAGGAGTCGATTTTCCTCCTGTCTAGTTTTTTCATGGTCCAACTTTCACAACAATCTAATCTAATCTAATCTAATCTAATCTAATCTAATCTAATCTAATCTAATCTAATCTAATCTAATCTGCAGACTAATCTGCATTTAGTTGCCAGGCTGATGTCCTTGCTTTTTCA
This sequence comes from Charina bottae, assembly GCA_023362775.1. Taxonomy (NCBI): domain Eukaryota; kingdom Metazoa; phylum Chordata; class Lepidosauria; order Squamata; family Charinaidae; genus Charina; species Charina bottae. The sequence goes on along the minus strand of JALMGJ010000017.1, from coordinate 12,606,450 downwards.
TACTCGATTCATGCTCATCATTGCCATGCGACCCAGTGTGACTTGACGCTCTATTTTTGGACTGCATTAGCTGCTGTGATCCATCAGCAAACCTAGGAAAGTGAATTCTTGCACACATTCAATCTCTTCACTGTCAATTGTTATTTTGACATTTCCATTCCTTGCAGTGGTCATGAACTCTGTCTTTTGGATGTTTAGGAAAGGGGGGAGCTGTCCAGTAGTGATCTGCTCTGGTATTTGAGTGAGAGAGGTGATGGAGTCTTGAAGGTTAATAAAAGAACTCCAAGCAGCTAACAACAATCTTGCAGAGTAGAAGCGTGAACCAGCAGGGAACTTGCACTTTAAGCTTAATTGCATTCAGAAATAAATTCAGTCTTCACACATTAGTTAGATGAAGAAAAATAAAGATAGCTTACATTTATTCAGTAGATCTGGATACAAGTAGATTCATAGTAGATCTGCGTGCAAGTGAGATGGAACGGACGAGAGCTGCATGGTGCAGCCCTCCTGCTTGCAGGTGTGCCCGAAGCATAATGGAGAATGTTAATCCTCCAAACCATGAAGGAGGAGGAAGAGGAAATCAGGTGACTCAGGTAACATCCCACAAGCACAATAGAGATGTGTTTACTAGAAAGACCCCCTATTATGCTTATGAGACAATGCTGAGTTGACTCCTGATAATCCCAACACCGAATATTTTCCAATTAACACAAAAACTCTCCATTTTAGGACTGAAGACTCCATGAACTGCTTAAAACATTCTTCTAAACCTTTTATTTCACAACACCCATTGTTCTGCCCATTGTTTCTGAGAAACTGAATAGGATGAGAAACTAATCTTAACAAAAATACTAATATTGCATTATGTATATGATGTTTGTTAAATTAAGTGTTTTCTGACAGAGCAGGCAAGTTAAGACTAGCAAACGTCTTTCCAATTGCTTTCCCATTTCTTCATCACATACTGGTCAGACCACACCTGGAATTCTTCCCCGTTTGGGGGAGATGGGTGGTCATATAAATTTAAATAATAAATAAATAAATTATGTGTCCAGTTCTGGTTGCCATAATACAAAAAAGGATGCCGAAGAACTGGAAAGAGTACCGAGAAGAACAACGAAGATGATAATAAGCTTGGAAGCTAAATCCTATGAAGATCAGCTGAAAGAAGTGGGTACGTCTAAGTTAAAGAACAGAAGGTAAGAGAAGACATGATAGCAGTCTCCCAATACTTAAAGGGCTGTCGTAGGGAAGAGGGTGTGGATTGATTTTCCATAGTATCCAAGAGAAGGACAAGAGCCAATGGGTGGAAGCTTTATAGATTGTGAGAGATCCAAACTTGAAGTAAGGAGGAATTTCCTGGCTGTGAGAGCTATTAAGCAATGGAACAGCCTGCCTCCTGAAGTTGGGTGCTCCATCAGTGGAAGTATTCAAGAAAAGAGTGGACAGCCATTTGTGCAGGGCAGTATGAGGATTCCTGTACTGCGCAGGGGATTTGATTAGAAAACCTCCAAGGTCCCTTCCAACCCTATGATTCTACATTTGCAATTCTGTCTTGGTGCATCAACACCTCGTACTAATACAAGAAAGATGGTTTATTAATAGGTAAAGGTAAAGGTTCCCCCACACAGCTGTGTCCGACTCTAGGGGCCGGTGCTCATCTCCGTTTGTTAGCCGAAGAGCCAGCGTTGTCCGAAGACACTTGCACGGTCATGTGGCCGGCATGACGCACGCGGAACGCTGTTACCATCCCACCGAAGTGGTACCTATTCATCTACTTGCATTTGCATGCTTTCAAATTGCTAGGTTGGCAAGAGCTGGGGCGAGTGCGGGAGCTCACTCCGTCACGCGGGGCTGATATCTCAATGAAAAAAAGACTCTAATGTGATGTATTCCATGTAGACCTTCCATAGCTGATCAGCTAGCTCCCTATGGAGGAAATTACCCTTGTTCAGTTCTGCATACAGTATGTGGGAAACAGGCTGGTGTCTCTGAACAGAAATCCTATCTGCAAAATGCGAGTTTCTCAGCCGTCCTCCTTCAACTTCAGCAAACGGGTCGGCTCAATGGCCAACCTGGGCTGGTATGTGCTTGAAAGGTACCCAAACATCCTGCCAACAGACTGAGGCCTGTTAATTCTGTGTGGGAACCTTCAGAAGCACCATGCTAAATAAGCAAGGGTAGATGGGAGCTAACTGGCAGAAATTTAATTCTGATTGCTCTCGTGTAGCACCACCCTGCTAAAGTTGATCAAATGCAAGGTGAGGGGAGAGAGAGAGAGAGAGACTATTCCACTAGGCTCAGTTGCAGAAACCAGTTGCCAAGTAAAGGCATTTTTGCATTCTTCCTCATTACTTTCCTATTTGTGTTTTCACCTCCCTGTTTGTTCACTTGTAGATCTGGTCCTGTAATTAGCTGCAGATCCCACAGCCTACATTTTGAAAGGAGGGCTTTATGGCAAGCTTTTTTCTTTTTTCCCTCTCCCCACCTTTTTCCTTTCTCTTTCTTGTGTGTGTGCGCGTGCGCGTGTGTGTTTATTCCAGCCTTAAATTCATTTTTTTTGTTACAAGAATCTTTCCCTCCTCACCCCACCTCCACACGCAAACTAAAAGGGAACAACGTTAAGAAATGCAAATAATGGCTCTTTCTTTGATTATGACAGTTAATTAATAGCAACCTGTTTTAATGAATTAAGTCACTCACGGCCCTTCAGCACTTCCTAAGGAGTAGCCAGAATCTGTAGGGATTCCTTCCCCCTTCCAATTGTATAGCGCCTAGACTCCCGAGCGCTATGTAGGCCCCTGCATAGAAATGTCCGCTTAATGATGAGGGAGGGTTTTCTAGCTTGCCTGCATTCAAAGATCACTGGTGAGCTATTCAGGGGCAGAAAAGGCCCCCTCCCCCCTGGCGAGGAGTAGTCACAGTTCCGCACCATTGTGTTAGCCGAGGTCCTTGATCAAAGGCCTCCTAGTGAACTCAACTGGGCTCTCTTTCAGACGACGGCCATAATTAAAACCACTAATTCTCTTTTAAAAGTGCTGCAGGATGCCATGTAGGCATCTGTTTGGAGTGCCCTTTGTGATGTCACAAACTGTTGAGGGCTGGGGAGGGGGCAGGGAGGGAGCTTTTCTGAGCAAGATGCCAGTCACCGAGGTGCTTCATGACAAGGGTCCCTGTGAAGACCTTGACAAGGTCTTGACTGCACAATTCCCAGCCCTGAATTTTCTCCTCCTCAGCTGCTGGGAACCGGCCCCCAAAAGGGGTCTGGACTTTTTAGAGGGAGGTGGGGGTGGAGCAGTGCCAGTTGTGGGGGCAGCGGTGGTGGTGGTGGAGGACGTGGCATCAAGGGCAGCAGAGAGCTCAAGTTTCATCACCCCATCTTGTGGGTCTTGACTGGTTTGGGCGGGTCACACAGGGAAGTACTCTTGGCCTCCCATCCTCCATGGGCTGAAGATGCCCAGCGGAGCTTGCAGGGTGCAGAGGAAGATGCTTTGAAGAGCATCAATGGATGTAACAGTTCAGCTGTTAAGGAGACAAATAAATGGAGGAGGCTCATTAATTCCTTTTGGCTGTCTCTGTGCCTTTTGCCCTTTTATCACAGCCTTATTAGTCTCCTACTCATCTTGAATGGGGAGGGGCTGGGGGGAAAATGAATGGGAGCTGTTGAGTGCTAATTGGAAAAGGCTTTTAATCACAGGCTAAAGACTTTACATTGACTTGAAAGTTACTTCTCCATGGGAAGGGGCCCTCTCGACACACACAGACACAGACACACACAGCCATTTTAATCTATCTACCAAAGCATTATAAAACAAAACTTGATTGGTCTTTAAAGGAACCTGTTGGTCTTTAAGGTAAGACAAGACCGCTGGTTTTTTTTTTTTTAATTGGGTATCTTGTAGCTCTTATCATAAGTTCATTTACAGAAAGTGAAGTCAGGTCCAAGTAAGTTTGCTGATATATATTAATTTTCTCCTGCTTAAATAACATGCCATTTTAGTAGCCATCCTTTTTCCCCAGGATATTGAAAAGTCTGTCTATGTCCTCAAATTTTCCCAATACTACACCATTAAAGAAGTTGATAGTTGGCTAGCTGGTTTATCTTTTACAGAAAATCCTCAATTACTTAGAAGATAGGACCAAAATAAAATAGTCAATAATAGCACATGGAAACAAGCCACACAGGATACTGAAAGAGGAATCTATTTCCTGCCCACCAAGCAAACCTTTGACAATTGTGTCCTGCATTAGTTTAAAATTAGTGACACACTTCATATTTCAGTCACGTGTGTTTGACCAACTCCAGGGCCACAAAGATGCCCATAATAGCTCAATGGCAAAGCACGTGTTCTATATGCAGAAAGGTTCAACATTCCTAGTCCTTAACATCTCTAATCTAGTTAGAATTATATCAAGAAATGGGGTTGGAAGCACACAGACAATTCATACCCAGGTAAAGCAGCCAATAAGTAAATCTCATCACAGCTACATGGATCAACAGACAAATCTTTTCAGCTATGGAACAGCCCAGTTATTGTCCTCTTGGAGCTTTTGGGGCAATGGTGAGGGTTGGAAGATCTCTCCCCACTTTCCACTATGGGCTACATCATGTAATCCCAAGACAACCTTGTTGCCTATGCATGATGTGGCTGCTTTTAGAAGTCAATCAATGTTCCACTTCAAAAGGAAAAGAGTGATGGGTGCATCCAATATGGCAGCTTGATTTCTGAAAGCAAAGTTTAATGTGCTTCTGTGGCGCACTGCACTGATCCAGCCTCATAGCCCTGCACAGTCTAATTTAGAACAGCCCTTCCAGTCTTGCCTGGGATTTAAATCCTCAAACTGGCCGGGAAGTCTGGGAGTGGAAGTTCATATGTCTGGAGGACACACAGGTTGGGGGAGTCTGATTTGTCGATCCTAGAGAGGGTAAAGCAATAATAGGAAAAAGTCTAACTCAGCTACCAATCAGCCCAACATTTCAAAACAAATGAGAGTGATATAGAAGCTGCTTTGGTTGAGATCAAGTGTAGGGTGTATAGTAGGAAGAATGGGGGGAAGGTGAAAGTGATGTATCTCCAACTTGGCTGCTTCATCCTGCCTTCCCTGCATTCATGGGAAAAGATAGAGGTACAAGACCCATGTAGGCTCAGCTGGCTCAATATGTTCAAATCACTGAGATGAGAAACTAACCATGGATAGCTACAAAAGCCTCAGCAACTATATATAGCAGAGCTTTCCAAACTGTGTGTCGTGACACAAAAGTGTGTCGCCACACACAGTCTGGTGTGTCGCCACACAACTCGGAAGCACTGATCATCATCAGTGCTTCCGGGTTTTCCCGCGGCGACACACCAACGGCGGCACGGAAAAACCGAAAGCAGCAGCAGCGCTTCCGGGTTTTTGTGCGCTGCCGCAACGGCGGCACTTCCGGGTTTTCTTGCGGTGACACACCAATGGCGGTTGGTGTGTCGCCGCGGGAAAACTTTGGAAAGCCCTGATGTATAGACTTAGATGGCTTTTGCATCTGTGTAAGAAAACTTTCTCTGGTAATCCACCAGGAGATTATTAGGGATCTAGTAAGAAATCAGATTTGGGGCCTTGCACAATGTAAGTGCTATTATCTTTCCTGCAGGATATCAGAGTCAGGATGATCAAGCTTCAATTCTCTTGACATTCAAGCGTTCCTCTCCCCTCCATTGCTGTCTTTTCCAACACTGCTAATTTTCCCTGGAACAAGCAGAGTAGCTTCTTCATTGCTCAGAGCTTGCAAGCAAACAAGGATCCTGATTAATGTTATCCAATGGAATAGGGCACTGGGAGGTGGGCAATAGTCTTCTCCATTTTTGTGGGAGTCACCGGAGAGTTTCAACTGGAGCATCATCTGTAATAACAGGAGTGTCCAATGACCAAGCTTTATCCAGAAACTATGAGAATGTCTCAGCCTTTAGGGATGAATTGTAGTTATTGGTCTTCATTCTTGAGCATTCACAATTTCTTGTAAATCTAAACTTTAACAGGGAGTCGTCTGTCCATGACAAAGAATTAGTAGATAATTTCCCTTTGTCTTCAAGATCTATATATTTGCCGTATATAGAAAATCAAAGCAAATTACGGTCTGTCAAGCTATCTCATCTGCCTTAGGTGAGAAATGTTGGGGTTTGATAAACCCAGGAATTTACTTCTAGATATAAATTGTACAGAGAGGCTTGATTTCTAGGTAAAAGGTGAAATATTCTGCACAGTCACCCAATTAGCAGCCATTGTTGTAGGAATGATGTGTCATGTGTGACTCATTCAACAGGTGCTTAGAGTTAGGTTGGGTGTGGTGAATAACGAGAGTGACCTATAATGTGATTGTTCAGGTTCACTATATATACAGGGACATTCTCAGTTCCCATTCCCATTTTACCTCGTGAAAGCTGTATCGTTGATGGTGTATCATTTGTTACTTGTGGAAGTGATCTGTAAATACGTATGTATATAAATAGGATATTTGATATAACTTCTGTTTGGAGTCTATTTACTGAATAGTACGTGGATCACTGGTGCCTAGGAGAGAGGCAGGCCGCTCCATCTCCGCGCGCTCCCTCTGACAAGAAATCTTTTAGCTCTAAAGATCTAGGTGGCTTCAACAGCTTGTGTAGGTAAGGATATACTGAAATACTCATGTAATCTCCAGCCTGTCTCATATTCCAAAATCTCTGATTGACACTTTACAAGTTGTTCAGGTGACTGGTCAGAGGCACCTCCACACCTGCATCTTATCACTCAGCCAACTTGGAGTGTGGCTAAATCCTCTGTGCCAGGTACCGGCAGGCACTTGCCCAACTCTTGCCACCCCAGATGGAGAACAATTGGTAGCTGCTTTTTCCATCAGCAGGTGGTGGGAGGGGAAATGGACCTGGGGGAATCCACCACTTGCCTTACTTAGCTTGACCCACATTAAAAGTGTAAGGACCGGCCTCATTATGGAGACAGAGTAGGGCTTGGCCATCGGAGCAGCACAATTTATGCCAGCAGACTTTTCAAGGACTGAAAGCTAGCATGTTAAGGAAGCCACAAGGAAGACCCCGAAAGCTTCAATTCTTCATGAGTCCAGAGGGCTGGAGGGAGAAAGATTATTTTAGGAAGATTGCAGAGAGATGCATGGGTTATGGCCTTGTTATAGTACAGGAAATGTCACCAAGATATGTAATTTGGTGGAGGAACAGTGATGGAATTGCAACAAGTAAACTTTACAGAAAAAATGAGCAGAGGGACCACGAGGGAACAGAATGTGGAATTTTCATCTCAAATGAGCTTTGAGATGAAAATTGAATTTCTAATTGGACCCAGTGTTCATAGTTCGGGAAGTTTGTTAGCATAAATCAAATTATGAAATCTTTCTAATGCACAGTCATTGTAAATTTTTGTTTTTTATTTATATGTTGCTAGGTGGATTACACTGCAGGTATCCAGGAACCTTTTTATATTTGAAAAATGGGATGACTCCTATTTAATTGGGGTTAACTAAGGTAATTGATAACCATAGTTTGCTTACCCACTTCTCATTAAATAACCCCCAGTGGTTCATGCAGCATACTAAGCCATGTGTCTATGAAGGTTCTCAGTCATCCAGGTGGAATTGTCTGTAGCTTGAATCATGTCAACTGGATTTCTATTTTCTCAGTGGAAACGTTTCGCTCCTTATCCAAGGAGCTTCTTCAGTCTGAGCAAAGTTAGTAAGGGAATCCTTAAATATGTTTCTAGGTGGCTGTGTGACCTTGCACCTGGGGCTAGGTCATGGTTATTTTGAGATGTTATTTCTAAGTCCCTTTATCATCTAAAGGAGCGAAACGTTTGGATAAGGAGCGAAACGTTTCCACTGAGAAAATAGAAATCCAGTTGACATGATTCAAGCTACATACTAAGCCATGTGTTTCTCAACACAATGGCTAGGTTCACCCGACATACTAAGCCCTCACCAAAGAACCATAATACAACTGACTGTAATGTGTAAAACCAGCTGGTTTTTAGGAGAGTGAAGAGTTCAGTAAGAAAATGGATGTTTGTGTGTACAAGGTTTGCAATCCAGTTTCTGGCACAGCCAGTTAGGAAAATTTCTGCTTAGAAGGAGATCTTCTGTTCATCTCAGAAGATAAGACTTGGCTAGAAGAGCCAAAGGGATGACTCAATTAAAGCCGGTTTTTATGTCTCTGTGTGCCTCTTTGAACAATAGCGTTTCTTAATTTGCCTTATTTTAAAACTCCTTTTCTGTATGGCTCAATACAGCAAATAATATAAATCTGGATACTTACTGGCAAACATAGAGGGTTGTATGTGGATTGTACAAGATGTGAATGTTTTGCTAAATCCCTGGGTCATCATGTTTGCCACACGTTATCCATTGATTGATTGATTGATATTGATATTTATACCCCGCCTATCCCCTCCCTAACGGAGGATTCTAGGCGGCTCATGCAAAAAAAGCATTGCAAGATGCCATAATTTTTTCTCAAGTTCATGGGTGTGTATATAAAATCTGCTATCAACACTTTTCAGATAAGAGCACACTTTTTAAATGGTATTATGCTAAGAAATTATTTGTACTAGATGGGAAATTATTCCTGCGATGTTGAGTTTGGGTGAAAGGGAACAAAATAGAGAGACTAAAAATAATAACCCTCCTCCAAGACTCTACCATAGGTAAGTCCTTGTTGCATTTTGGGGGGGGGGGCAGATCAAATATTGAACCTTGCACTCCAAATTTCACGTGATGCATTCCTAAAGCAGATGCTGGCAGAAGGTGCCAATAATTAACGGGAGGTGCCGTAACCTGCTTTTGGCCCATGCATCCAGCAGAGGGCGCACCAGAGAGGAATCAGGGAAAGTGGCCAGCTTAGAATTGTTTCCATCAAAATATGTAGCTCCATGCTTGCGTGTGCATATTTACATTTTGGAATGTGATTCAGAATGCAGGCATCAGATTTAAAACTTTGTTTCTTCTTATTGACACACTGGAGACGCTGGTTGATTTGCAAGCTGCTCTATTTACAGATGCAAGCTGTTAAATGGTTGGATTTAATTGTCATACTAGAGTGAGCTTGTGCGTGTTATTTATTTATTTATTGCTCCCTTGCCTTCTTTTAAAATGAAAAGCAGTGACTTGTAAAAGTGAAGAACAAATGGAGAAGAGAAACTGGCATTTTTTTCAGGGGAGGGGCATAGTTGTGGAATATTATGAAAACATTATATTTAGAAATAAGTAATATTTATATAATTAATATTTATTTAATGTTTCTGCTAGAAATATTACACTTAAACCTGGCATTTAACCTTTGAGAATGTTTAAAATGACTTAATGTGCTTTAACTCCACAATGAGATACCAAGGCAACGGTCCTGTAAGTTTGGCTAGCATTAGCCGGAGAGAGTAGGTACCTTTTCCCCCTGATAGACTTGAACATGCCATTGAAAAAAGGATTATTGCATGTGGGATGTTCACTCATTCTTTTCTCTCTTCAGTATATTATTTTAGCAGGCTTCATATCACTGAGAAACCACAACAGTTTACTCAAAGGCCACAGCGGGTCAAAGGGAAGATATAAGTTTATAATCAGAGTTTTTCTCAAACCTTTTCCAGTTCTCTTCTTAGCCCCATTTTGCAGATAAGGTTAGAGAAAACTGAGGCTGAAATATAAGGGCTTCCTGATTGAGAGTAGCTCAGAATTGAAGCTGCCCAGCTCAATCTCTCATGCTCACCGAGATGAAAACCTGCATTTTTACCAACCTTTATTTATTTTATTTATTTATAATTCAATTTATATCACCGCCCCATCTCCCCCAAAGGGGACTCTGGGCGGTTTACAAAAAACAAACAATTAAAATAACATATAATACCATCATCATAAATATAAGTAATTAAAATAAATATAAAATCCAAGAGGCGACGAACTTGTGTTTAAAAGGGCTCACTACCACAAATTATGCAGTCGAGTTTCCTGCATTTGGGGAAATCGCAGGAGTCAGCACACCTGGAGTGCAATGGATGAGCCTCACCTTGGGAAAACCCCCTTCATGATAATGGTATCTCCCCTGCCAGGTAAGTATTTACCAATGCAGGTGTCAAATGGAGGCTCAGTAAAAGAAAACATCATTACATGTGGAAAGCTACTATCTCACGGGAAAGAACACTACATGTCCACACCTCTTCAAGTGGCCAAGGTTGAGAACACTGGGCTGGACTATGCAATCTGCCCATCATCAGAGTGAGAGGCGTTCAATTCATTTGCACAAAAATGGGGGCAACGTCTTATATCACAATTCTGAGTATTTGCCAATGCAGAATTGTCTGCTTTGGCTGAGAGCATCTCTTCAGCATCTCAGGAAGAGAAAAGTTATTTGCCATCGTTTGCTCTCTTTGAACTGTTTTTTGTGCAGGCATTGGACAAAAGTCCTGTCTCTAATTTTTTCCCTCAAAATTACACTCCCGTGCCCATAAGTTAAAAGAAAGGAGACTATTTTGCACCCTCTATTGTCAAGGAACCACCTTCCTAAATTCAGTCCCCACCTTTGGCTTTTGATAATTCACCCTGACTCTGTTTTTACTCTCACCTTGCGCAACAATTTTCTTCTCCTATCCAGTGAAGGAAGGAACTCAATTGTAGAGAATTCTGACTCCCAGTAGCAACAATAATATAATGTTTCCATTTAAAATAGACTGAATCTGTTCTAAATAGGGTAATAAAGAATTTGGGTACAGATATCTCAGAGTGAATGAGATAGTTTTGCTTCCTGGACGATGGTGGAATGAATGGTACAACACAAAGGTAACTAGATTTGTTTTTATCACCAATAGTCATGGAGTGAGTAAGAAGAAAACTTCCCCTTTTCAGGACTTCCTGGAATGACCATGGGAATTCTAGGATATGCCAGAGAAAATGGAAAGCTATTCTGCTCTACAGTTTTTAAGGATGAAAAGATATTTGAAAAGACCCCTCAGCTGCACGTTTCCAAAAATAGAGGTGTGAACTCCATTCAAATTGGCAAATATGTCTATTTCTACTTGTAATGTAAATGGTCCAGCTGCACAGCAAACCGGATGGTATATTTTAGTTCTGATGCAGTGCTGGCTGAAAATTATGGAGACTGAAGTCCAGCACACCTGAAGAAACCCTGTGGGAAAAGGCTATCTTAGACACCCGAAAGGCGGGACTTGTTGGCTTCCTGTAATTGCAGTGAGGACGACAACTCTTGGAGGCAAACTCAGAACAGTGCTACATTTTGCTCTGGTTGCGAGAAAATCTCTTACAAAATGCATTTCTCTGCTCCAGGACTGAAAATAACGGGATCCCACTGCAGAGCCAGGTTTCACTCACAATGCTAGGAACCATTATTTTTCCCTGTTACAGCCAAGCAGCCCTATTCCTGCGGAGAAATTCTCTAAGAGTCAGGGTGGTGCGGTGGTTATGATGCTGAGCTAGGATCAAGAAGAGCCCGGCTCAAGTCGATCCTCATCCATGGCAGCTCTCTGCATACATTTGGGCTGATCATTAGCTCTCAACCTACCTCAATTGGCTTTGGCTTGGTAAAGAAATAAAGGCAGAAGGATATGCTACAGTGAGTTCCCGAGCAATGGTGGGTTAACCATCTAACCACCACCACCACCACCACCAAATCTTATTTAGGATGTCACGTATTTTCACAGAAACATCTAATCCAGTATTTCTCAACCTCAGCAACTTAAAGATGTGTGGACTTCAACTCCCAGAAACACTGATCTAATCCAGCTGGAAGGAAGAAGGGCAACTTTTGGTTTCAAGAATCAGGTTCACCATCAGACCAAGGATAGAATTCAAGTAAACTAAGGGTCTTCCGTAGAACGTTAGAGAACTTGATGGGGTTCTGTGAGAGACTAGAGGAGGGGGGAAGAGTTCAGTTGAGCCCAGGCAATTTTCTATCACTAGCTTTGCCTTTTGATCAGGGCTTCCAGTTTTAAAAAAATACTCATTCATTCCAAGAGATTCTATGGCCTGAAAAAGTTTAATGTAATCAATCAAAGAGAATGTATGTAGATATGTATGGATAGGACAACAACAAAAATGTAGATGACACCTTCATCATAACAAAAATGGAACAACTGGAGGAAACACATGAAACCATCAACAACGTCTTCAATGGAATAAAATTCACAAGGGAAGAAGAAAACAACAACACACTACCCTTCTTGGACATCCTCATCAGTAGAGGAAATGAGGGCATTCTAGAAACACAAGTCTACCGGAAATCTACCCACACTAACCAAGTGCTCCATTACCAAAGCAACAATCCAACCTCCCAGAAGAGAAGCTGTGTAAGAACATTATTCAGACGAGCACTAAAGCACTGAAGCAACCCAGAACACCAGAAAAAGGAAACCGATCATCTATACAGCATCTTCCAGCAAAATGGATACCCACACAACGTTATCAAAAAGTGCCTGACCACCCAACCCACTACAACACAAGCAACAGAAGCTATGAAAAGGATAACACTGCCATACATCAGAAACATGTCAGAAACTACCAATAGACTGTTACAACCACATGGCATCACCAAAACCCTTCAGAACATCTTAAGTAACCCAAAAGACCCAGTAGCCCAAGAAGAAAAAACAGGAGTTATCTACAACATACAGTGTAAGGACTGTAGCAGCCACTATGTAGGACAGATGGGCAGAAGACTAGTAGAGCACAGCCACCAACACCAACTAGCAGTCAGAAGACATGATGAAAACTCCTTAATCTCACAACACATGGACAGACTCAACCATACTTTCAACTGGGAAACTGTGAGCATCTTAAACCAAGCCAAATCCAAAAATGCTAGAGAATTCCTGGAAGCTTGGCACTCAGACAAAGCAGCCATCAACAGACACATAGAGGTAAACAACATTTACATACCATTCATAAGAGACAATAGAAAAGCCAGAAGACCAGAACACCTCCTTGCCAGCAATCAACACCCAGATATGCAAAGATTAACACCAGGATTAGCACCAGAGGAACAATCAAACAGCACAATATATCCTAATCGAGGAACTATTAACTCAGTCAATCACCCAAGCAGCAAACAGCCCAAACAAGAAACCCCTAAGGAGAGAACAACACCCCCACCAACACAAGCAGGAGAAGCCATGGTATATAAACAGAGAGCAAGTCCCACTCCCTTTTCGCACTGAAGATGTTGCCTAGTCTGGCAATGAAACGTCTGCAAGAAAACAACAAGGCTCAGAGAGCACCAAGGACTCCACAGTTTAATGTAATCCTCTGAATTAGGGGAGCTGATCTGAGCAATCCATTTCCATATCAAAGATGGCACTGTGAAATTATCTTAATTAGCAGCAACAACATTATTGGCAGTATTTGTATTAAAATAAAGATAGCATGGGGAAGGGCATTCATTTTGTACCTACAGTTATGACTTTAATGCACTCTTCACGACATAACAGTGACAATTATGTGACCAGATTTATCCTAAGCAACAGCAATTCTTACATGCTGGAGCATGGGGTGGAGCTGCCATGCTTTGCAGAAGAACCAGTTCTAGCCTCAGAAGGGTGATCTGGATAAAAGACCCAGCTGTCCTCTGCAGATGAGCTACCTTGATAGGAAAACAGCCCTCATCAAGTGCAACTTAGAGCCGGTTTGGTGCAGTGGTTAAGGCACCAGGCTAGAACCCCAGAGACCATGAGTTCTAGTCCTGCCTTAGGCACAATGCCAGCTGGGTGACTTTGGGCCAGTCACTCTCTCTCAGCCCTAGGAAGGAGGCAGTGGCAAACCACTTCTGAAAATCTTGCCAAGAAAACTGCAGGGACTTATCCAAGCAGTCGTCAGGAGTCAAGAATGACTTGAAGGTGCACACACACAAACACACAAAGTGCAACTTATTTCCCATTTTGTGACATGATGAGCCCAGGCCAGGGCGTGGAAGTGTCTGTGCTTAATAGGTAGGGCCACGGTGCCTCATTTCACTTCTTTTAAGAAGCCTCCTGGGTAGAGAATGTGTGATTGCAGCCAGACCTTTCTGCCAATTGGTAGGAACACTTTCTACCTGGAGCATTTTACTTCCCTTCCCTGTTGCAGAGGGCAATGCAACTGCTGCACTAGAACCTCCTCCTGCTTCCCATTTGCTGGGGACACTGAATCTGCTGGTAACCACAGTTGCTTTCTTGGCTCAGCACAAGTTTTGCAGATTGTCCAATCTCCCTTTTGGAGTCTTCTTTTTATGCTGGGGCAAATTTCAAACGTATCTGTCTCCCTCCGAAGAGCCAACATGTTTATCTTCTGCATTTGTGTATAAACACCATATGCTTGGTGATGATTCTTGATATGACTGGAAATTTAATAAAGCTGCTCAAATATTTTTGTGGTTTCAGCTTTTCCTCTCCTCTTGCCAAGAAGGAAGACTCTCCTGGTTTCATAGGCATCTTTCAACAAGTTTAATTTCATTTGTAGATTAAGAATGAAAGTAGCATTTCCACTTGGTTGGTTACTGGGATTGAAGGAAACAAAAACACTCATTGTTTGCAACATTTCGAAATGATTTTCTTTCTTTCTTTCTTTCTTTCTTTCTTTCTTTCTTTCTTTCTTTCTTTCTTTCTTTCTTTCTTTCTTTCTTTCTTTCTTTCTTTCTTTCTTCTCTCCCTCCCTCCCTCCCTCCCTCCCTCCCTCCCTCCCTCCCTCCCTCCCTCCCTCTCTCTCTCTCTCTCTCTCTCTTTCCTTTTTTATTGTGCTTTTCTAACCTGAGATATTAAGCTGTAGGTGGCTTTATATCTGATATTGGAGCACTTTTGTCAGGTGTTGTGTTGACAGGATTACTTCAAGCTTATTTTAGATTTGGGAAGCATTGAAAGGGGAAAAGTGCTGTTCTTGCAGAAGGGGGAATGCAGGAAGCATAAGAACAGTTGAGCAATACTAGCTGGGTAACTGCTTTTCACACAGCGAAATGGCAGATATTCAGGGAAAATCCATTGACCAATCATAGCACTAGGACACAGTGGGTGATCAAAATAGTAGAAGCAATTTTCTCATACATCACTTAGGATTTTCCCAACTTCTTAATGAGAGACAGAGATTCTCAAGCAATATTGTGACTGTCAGTTTAGTGGATTCTATGCTCCAGGGACTTAAAAAAAAATCACACTGGGGTACATGTAGCTGAGCCCAGATTCTTCCTACAGATAGACGCTGAAGGGGAGAAAGAATCCCAAGTAGTTCCTTTCATTGCTTCTTCCCTCTTTGCTCCCCACAATAAAGACAAGCCTGGAAGAAGGAAGATCCATTCTCCAAGCTTCTAACAAGGTTATAGCATCAGAGACTGTGCAACTAATCTCAGAAGGATCCTGGAATGTTCTGATACTCATTCTCTAGAATCATGAATGCTTTTAGGTCAGTGTTTTTCAAACTTGGCAACTTTAAGATGTGTGGACTTCAACTCCCAGCATGCCAGCATGCTGGTTGGGAAATTCTGGGAGTTGAAGTCCACACATCTTAAAGTTGCCAAGTTTGAAAAACACTGCTTTAGATGGACTAATGCCAAGCTCAATAGTTCACCCCTCTCCAAAACAGCAACAAACAAGGAGCAAAACCAACCCCCCCAAGCCAAACAAAACAGAGAAATATGCAGGAGGTCCTAATTGACAGATGATACAACATTTGTATGCCAATTGTCAGCCATAATGATTCTCTAAGCAGCTTAATATCAGCTTTAGAGGAAGCTGATACTTGCCTTCAAATAGTGGAGCTGAATGCCAGGTGCAGTTAGTGGAATCCAACAATATTCTCACATCCAGAGTCCCTTCTCCAGCCAGGAGTCCTGAAAAATGAAAAGCATTTAAATGGAAGCAATTATAATGATTGTAGTGGGACAATTCATTTCAGGTCCTGTGCAAGAAAAATCTCTCCTGTGTTAAAATATAATCAATGCATACCAATGTATTTTCCTCTAGTGCCTTCTTTGTCATGTGAATCGAAGATTTATTTCCTTCTTCTCCAGAGTAGTCAGTTAACACTTGTTGCGAGCTGGTTCCAAAGACCTGGGTTGCACAGTTTTAATAGATCTGTGCAGGGATGAAAGTATTGTAAAGCACATCCAAGGGCAGTTTAAAGATCCTTGAGTGGGGAGATTAGAATGAAACTTTGTGATTTACCTTGCAAAGCCTATTTTGACTTCTTGCAGACTCACATAAGGGCTGCTTCTGGTGTGTTTTGTTTGGCTAATGCTAGCGGCTTGCTTGGGCTATTAGGTTTGTCAAGCCAATGGCTGCCCACTAAAGTTTTATTTTGTTTTGTCTCGTCTTGCATTAATTGACAGATAACATCTTGGCTCAAGAACAGCAGGAACACTTTAGTGTGCCCACATAAAGTGTGAAAATAAGATGCACATCTCCACATCTTGACATTCCATCTACTTGATAGGATAGCCAATTTAAAATAAAAAACCCAGGTTAGAGACCAAGGGTGAATCCTAATGATGAATCAACAGAGGAAAGAGACCAGCAGCTTTTGATAGTCAATATGCCAAGTCTAGTTGACTTTTCTATGTCTATATAATATAATATGTCTATATAATATTTGGTACCATAGAAAAGTCAACTAGACTTGATATATATATATATATATATATATATATATATATATAGTGTTTGTGTGTGTGTGTGTGTGTGTGTGTATACTCTCAAACCTATCCTGATCTGTCTCTAAAAATGCTTTTTTCTATTCCCTCTGTTCTGTTGAACCTGAGCCAAATAAAAGTTTGCCAAGTGTATAACACATGGGATTTAATCTGCTTTTTCAGATTCTCTGCTAATTGTGACCATACAACTTGGGCTATTAATTGTAACTATGCCATATTTGTTAAAAACCCTGAAATAGAGAATTCAACTTGGATGTCTATATTCCATCCCTCCTTCTTGCATTTTGACATTATCATTCAAAGCAATATTTTAACTCTAAAGTTCACCTGCTATTCCTTAAGCTGCTGATATTCCAGAATCAATAGGATGGGATTTTGTGGTTATTATTATTATTTATTGTTCTTACTGGGTTTTTCTGTATTAATATTTATAAGCATTGGGAGAGTCATATATATGGAATTTATATGAATAGAAATGAGAAGGAAGCCACTGCAATTTCTGTATTGAAATACCATATCTAATATAATTGATTGCATTTTCAGTCCACAGCAACAAATGGAGATAAACTGCTTTGCTGAACAATCCACTTGATGCTCATTGGAGCCTGTTGTTTTGTTCACATGTCTTTTTGTGTGTGCCCAAATCAAATATTTCAGATGTGTTATTAGCAGTTGTCTCTCTTCAGATGATTGCTGAAGTTCAAATCTCAAAGCTCTAGTGAACAAAGTCAATTAGAAAGGTTAGTTATGAGGAGATATGGTTCAGCAAATATCTGGAGGGCTACAGGTCCCCCACTGCTGTATTATGATATTACTACTTTTTACCTGATTACTTCAAAGTAATATAAAATATCAGCCTGCCTTGCCTCTGCAAGTCTTGAATGTCTCTGTGGTGTACAGTTAAATGAGCAGAATTGGGCCAATTGGTGTTCTTCAGTAATTCTGGATTTCAGTTCCCATCAGCCCCTGCCAGCATGGCCAGTGACAAGGGGCTTTTGTCCAAAACTTCTGGAAGATACCAGATTGTTTTTTGTTGATAGAGAGCCACCACCTGAAGGAGGCTGAAGAAAGGGTCACAAGAAAGATACTAGCCAATGGACCATTGCAATATTCTCCTTTCGGGCTGATATCTGTGGTTGCTCCCTCATCTCTGAAGTTACTGAAGACTGAAATTTTCTGGAGGGCCTTTGGGGAATGACTTCACCATCAGGATTTGGAGGTTTATTTACTTATTTATTTTTGCACGTTGTTTTTTTAAATCTTTGTTTATAATCCTGCATTATTTTTTTTAATTTACTGTGTAAATTAAACTTTTTTTTGTATTTTGGTATGGTGTTGGCACGAACATTTAAATCATCATTATCTCTCAGTCTAGGTCTCTGCTGCCAAAATAGTCTACTTCTCACTGCTCTAACCACATGACTCAAGATCCAGTATAAGCTTTTAGTCCATGTATTCAAGTGGTCCATGACCTCAGCACGTATTTGATTGGTAGGTCCCCTCTCCCACCTATTCTGTCTGTTCCATCCATTACTCTCCTTGACTTTCTGACAGTGGAAGAAGAGTTCTGTAGAAAAGCTGCATTCATGTTCATCTAAATACCAGTTCAGCCCTCTGCAGAATCAGGGACACTTTTATTTATCCATGTGAACTAAGCATTGCTTCTCTCCAGACCTTCGAAGTCAAACTTGGTGGGTGGGTGGGGAGAATGACTGGAGGGTAGCAGGTTGAAAAAGCTGCTTTAAGTCCAGCTTTTGTATGAAGACCTTGCCCTTGCCCTCTTTCTATCCTTTATGGAAGGAGTCACCCTTCTTTCAAGGCTGGAACACACATTTCAAATTCTGATAAAGTTATAAGTACTCTCTGAACAAGGCTGCTAGAGGAAGCCTAGGGAGACACAACTAGTTACAAGAACAGGCTGAGTAGAATGCTATCAGTCACCTTACTTAGCTCATCTGACACTTCCTCCTTCGCCTCTATTCTTTTTCCCATTTCCTGGGCAGGTAGGCATGCTTCCAAACTGGAGTGCAACCATCCATTCATTTTATTTTCAAAGAAACTTTATGGGTCCCAGAAGAATTATTGAAAAGAAAGGCATTATTGGAGGCTGATGCATTGTTCTAAAGCAGTGTTTCTCAACGTCAGCAACTTTAAGATGTGTGGACTTCAACTCCCAGAATTCCCCAGACATTGGAAGAGCTGAAGGACCATGTTAGGAACAGATCTTTGTGGAGTAAATCTCTCTATGTGGTTGCTAAGAGTTGACAACCACTTGATGGCACATAATCAATCAATCAATCAATCAATCAATCAGAGCTGAGATGAAGAGTAGTGCAGAGCTATCTTCCAGAAAACTCAAACGTTCATTAGCATCTTACCAATGGGCTAAGAAAACATCTTATTTCATTTTATTTATTCTGGCTTTCTTAACTCACCTGAAGCTTTGGGATGGGAGGCCTATGAGTCTAACTAAATAAACCTTGAGCCATTCTTTAGGCCTATGATAACGGTGGCCTCTTTATGAATATCTGGAAAACTATCCAGGCCTTCCCATTGTGGCTACTTCTGCAAATAAATCCTAATGAGAAAAGAGACTGAATTTCTACCACAGGCACTCTAGTACAGGTAAGAAAGGGAATACCTGAATAGTTTAAGCAATAATACACAAGATGGGATTTGTTTTACAGTTTTGTCACCACCACAGGGGCTGTTAATCTGAAATGATTTTATCCCAAACAAAATGGAGTTTACTGACAGCTTTGGCCAAAAGCCCATGATAGCAAAACCCACACCTCTGAAGGGTGAAACAACGGGGTGTGTGTGTGTGTGTGTGTGTGTGTAATTAACTGCCTGAGTGAGTTTTGCCCTCTTCTGTGCATACTTTTTTTTTTGGTGGTGTCTTTTTTAGAGGGAAAATTAATTACCTAGAAAAACAATAATATGCTAAAAGAAGCATTTATGTTCAAATGTCATGTTTGTTTGGTTTTCCCATATGGTGGCATGTACAAAGCGAGCTTTTATTTCAAATCTTTGTGTTTTTCCCCCCCTGGCTCTGCAGAAATAGGGCTGCTCACTGAATCAGAAAACTGGGTAATCGGAGCTGAAGTCCTGCCCTCCAGCATTAACCAATACCTGATACTTTAGAAGAGAAACATGTTCACTTATCAATAAAGTACCCAATGATGAGGTCTCTCAGTGGGAGAATCAGTTTACTCCCTGAAGCAAAGGGGCTGATTGCCTTCATTAACCTGCTTTTTCTAGCTGCAAAGATCGCTGGCAACCAATTAATCCTGCCATTACTTCCAAACAAATCTCCATGCTCTGTATTGAAAGCCAACCTGAGATAGGTGTGCTGAAGTAGTCTCCATTTTACTGCAAACTGTTAAAAAATGTTTATTTTGGGAAGAATTGCATCTGGGAGGAAAAAGACAGGAATGCTGCAATTTTGCAAGCCTGCTGAACGGCTATTTAGTTTATAAATTGTATCTTGGTTTTGTTTTGTTTACATCTCCTTCCTCTTTTACGATACTAAAGCTAGAATAACTTGTAGCGCAGTTTCCAGAGTGAAAAAGCAACGTGTCCTATGTAGAGGTATGTGAGGACAAGTAATGCATCCAACTTTGGTGAAACTCTTTTGTGAATCTTGGGGTTGAATTCAGTAAAGACATAAAACAAAATAATATCAGGTTGTTTCCCCAAAACAAACCACCTTCATCTGATACATCTTGATTTCGTTAGTATTTTAAAAATACAAAGATTTTAAACTCCACTCTTTACAGGGGAATGGGCAAGCTAATGAGTGACTTTGATGGGAAACGTGCACGAAAACCTTACCTTTCTGTGATCTCTATAGCCATCTTCAAAATACAGCGGTGCAGTTTCTGAATTCTGCCCTCTCCCTACTTTGAGGAATATGCAAAACTGTAGTTTAACCTTCTCATAGGCTTCATACAATCTAACATAATAAATAAACCTATTGATTGATTGATTGATTGATTGATTATGTGCCATCAAGTCATTTTTGACTCCTAGTGACCACATAGCTAGATTTTCTCCATGAAAATAAACCCCTACGCATTCTTTCCCCCCCACCTCAAAAGGGAAATATCCAAGTTTCACCCATATATAAGATGCAGCCATACCCATTTTGCGTCAGTTAAATGTGGGCCCTGGCTGCCAAAGGTTGGCCAAGCCCTGCTTAAAAGCATCTCAAAAGTCAAGAGGTCAAAGACAGCCTTATGAATCCCACTATCCTAAGAGCCCAACTGCATTCCAACAATGAAAACAGAAGCTTTTCCCAGCCTACCATGTTGTCAAACTGGTATTATTTCAGGTCCCTCAATCTGTTTATTCAGGGGCTTTAGTTTTGTCATTATAATGCAGAAATGAATATTTTTGACCTCAATAATTTAAATTATGGTGAGCTTCTAATGCTTGCATCTCTTCTTTTTCATCATTTAGCAATGTGGTGAGGGGAATTATATTAGTAGCTTCTCTTCTGATTTTTGAATGGATGGTGACATTTTTCTAAAATAACTAGAAATCATCCTATAGTCTATGGCAGAGCTTTCCAAACTTTTCATGTTGGTGACACACTTTTTAGACATGCATCATTTCGCGACACACTCTTACAGCAGGGCATCATTTTGCGACACACTCTTACAGTAGGGCACAAGGCAGGCACTAGGACCTGTGCAGAATCACAGCAGGTTTGGAGGCAGCAAGGCACAAGGCAGGCACTAGGACCTGCGTGGAATCCTGGCAAGGCAGGTTTGGAGGCAGCAAGGCACAAGTCAGGCACTAGGACCTGCGCGGAATCCTGGCAGGGCTCGGAGGCAGCAGCAGCCGCGACACACCCAGACACTGCAGCCGACACACTAACGTGTCCCAACACACAGTTTGGAAAGCTCTGGTCTATGGCCATCTCTTACCATGTTCCCACAGCAACATATTGTTGAAAAATGCATGTAATATGATATCACAATAGCATTAGTCCATCTCATTCTATTTTATAAGTTGCTACATGGAAAGAGTGAAGTGGGAAAACACTTGTGATCTGTTTATGCTGTTTATGTATTTTAAGTCTGTAATACTTTTTTTACAGTTTGCATCTATTCTGAAGAAGAACAGATCATGTAAAATGAGTCAGTATCATTCCTTCTATGAGTGTACTCAGAAAGTGACTGCCCAGGGGTGTCTGCAGTGTATGGTAAAAAAAAAAAATTAAGATGGTGGTCCCAACAGTGTGATCAAAACTCGGCCCATATGCGACACACATAAAAAAGTCTCCTTTCTGATGACAAGTCTTCAAAACAGTATTTTAAGAAGTCATGACAAAATAAATGTAATAATATTATATGATAACCATTGATATTATAATACAATAAGTAATGTTGCAATAATATTAAAATAATCAGAGACTGATGAAACTGTTTATATTGCAAATCTAAAATTAAGAGCCAACTTGGGGATGAAGAAAAGACTGATCTCAGTAACTACAAGTCTTACCCAATGTTGGTAGTAGTATATACTCTGTAATGTATGCTACAGGTCCCCCATAGTTAGTTTATTTTATTTATTTATTTATTTATTTTGTTTATTTTCTATCCCACCTTTATTATTTTTATAAATAACTCAAGGCAGCGAACATACCTAATACTTCTTCCTCCTCCTCTTTTCCCCACAACAACCACCCTGTGAGGTGAGTTGGGCTGAGAGAGAGGGACTGGCCCAAGGTCACCCAGCCGGCTTTCATGCCTAAGGCGGGACTAGAACTCTCAGTCTCCTGGTTTCTAGCCCGTTGCCTCAACCTGCACCTCTTTCCTCATATTTCAGGTGGACAACTTTACCTGCTTTGCCACTTGTGATCCTCTCAGCTGGAGATCTTGGGTAGTCAAGAAGACATCTTGTGCACACCAAACATTACTTTGGGACTCGGCTATATGTCTGCTAATGATGCCTTTTCTAAACTGCTGTTTTAACTGAATTTGAAATAAACCCATTTGAAATACACATGCACACATTGACACAGGTTTCATCTTGGTTGTACACATGCCTGTACAGCCATCGCAATCTCCCTTGAGATTATAAACCAAAACAAACAAACAAGCTCTGAATTAAAACCGAAACGAAATGTTCTAAGGGCGACCCCCTCCTTTGGTTGAGTCCCCCATGGCTGAGGACACATCAAAGGTCAATGAGGTTAGACAGTAATAATAGCTAGAATGGCAGCGCTAAGGAATGGGGAGGGGACGGTACAAGGGTCGCTCTGAATAGCCGGCTGCAGCTCTTTTCATCTCTTCATTGAGAAAATGATGCTTCGGGTGGGACAATTTTTCTTCCCGCTTCCCGTACTGCCCATCAAATGTTCCTCCCACCCCTGCAAGCTATTCATAAAAGAGGGTGAAGGGAAACAGAAGACTTGTATTCCCCACCGGCCCCAGTAATGAGAGGGGGTGTGTCCACGACAGAGAGTGGGTCTCAGATGTCGCAGAGATGAATTTGCAATGTGAATGTCTGGCTTGATTGGAGAGTGGTCCGGGGGCTGGGAACATGAAACGGGAAGCAGAAGAGAAAGTTGTTTCTTCTGGGAACAGGAAGCTAGAAGATGATGATGTTATTTTTTTTCTGGAACAACTGAGCCCATGGAGAGAGAAACAAAAGAAAGATTTTTTTTCCTCTTATCCACTGGTTCCTTTTTATCAGTTTACTGTGCATAATTTAAACTTTAAGCCTTTCATTTAAAAAAAGATAGTTTGCACTGCAACTAAATGAGAATTGCCAGAATCATCCAGATCAGGAACAGATTCTCCATTAGAGATCGGCAGGTGCAATAAACAGGGTGAAGTCAGAGCTGCACCCCTGTTTCCCCCACAATGCCAAGGGGCTTGCAGAAGCCTTCACAAGCTGAATTGATTAACTTCCAGCTCAGCCCCTGCTCCAGAGGAAATGCCTCAAAGGTAGCTTTGCAGCATTGCCAATGGAGAGCTGTGGGGCAGGTGGTTTCCATTGCAAGGACCACCTGTCTTGCCTTGCCTCCCACCTCCCCACAGTTCCCCTGAAGTCAAGGAGCTGTTGCGTCTTGCCACCCCTCCTCCCAAAAAAACTGTCCCAGTTTTGCTGAGAAAAGCCTTTGATGGCTGTTGTTTCTCCTTGCCATGAAAAGAAGGCCTGGGACAGAAGAACAAGGGAGTGGAACTCCCCCATAAGCACTTTTTATCTTTTTGCAATTCCCCATTAACCAGCTAAAGGAATATTGGTCTCCTAAGGCAGGGGTCCCCAACCTTTTTGGTGGCAGGAACTGGTTTCAAAAGACGATTTTTCTGTGGACCGGGGTGGGGGGCAGGGTTTCTGGGATTTCTGTGGACTGGGGGGCGGGGTTTGCTAGCGGGAGCCAATCGCGTGGAAGGGGGTGGGGTTTGCAGGTGGGAGCCCCGCGGCCCAGTTCCTAAGAGGCACTAGTGGGCCGCGGCCCACAGGTTGGGGACCCCTGTCCTAAGGGACCTTAGTCAACCACAAAGGAAAGACACTTGTATGGCAGTGTGACTGCAATAGTAAAAGTGAAAATAGCAGGTGTATGGAAGAGCCCATTATCAAATTAGCAGTAATACTAGATTTTGGGGGATGGGAGAGAGAAAGGGACAAAATGGAGGCGGCTACCGTAATACAGTACCCTTCAAATATAGTGGATTGAAATGTGGCCGATCTTCTTTTGCTCAGGCTGGCTGAGGGCTGAGGGGTGTTATAGTCCAGCATAACTGGAGGGCTGAGGTAGAGAGAAGGGGAGCATGAGAAAGAAAAAAGACCTAGTTTCAAAAAGTGTTCTATGTTATTCATTTAAAACATTTAAATCCATCTTTGGAATTGCCTTTTAGGTAAAACCCCCCCTCAAGATAATTAAAATGTATTAAAACACACAGAACAGAAACAGCTAATAAAAGTTGTCTGAGAAATCTGTGGAGTGCATCTTGATTTTGTCAGTGCCGATGGTGTTCAAGTGGTGCTCCAGATGTTATTTTATTCTTTATTCTAGGAAGAGGAGCTTACACAATTCTCTGCTTCAGATGACAAAATATTGGCCTGTGATGCCAGGCACCTTGCATTGTGTGTGTGTGGGAGTGGAGTAGGGTAGAAGGCTTTCAAAATGTCATGCAATCAGCGGCTTGAGGAGAATGACACAACCATGGTTTAGCAACTTTGCTCATCACAAATCTTTCATCATTATCAATCAATTTTATTTTTTACCCTTGATTTCCCGGGAAATGAAAAGAAACCTCAACATTGGACCCCCTCCTCTTCTTCACTAGCCTTCACAACTGTCTCTTAAACTTGGAAATCCCAGCCTCAGAAAATCCACAAAGAAGGTGTGGCAGGAATTGAGCAGGGAAAAGGCTAGGGAGTCCTGATAACGTAAAAACATTTTCAGCACTCTGAATCCTCAGCACACTCCACTCTCTTTCTTGTCCCCAACCCAAGAAGATATATACCAACCCATTGAATATGTTCTATCTCACTGCAGGCAATGAAGAGGACAACTATGGACAACTATGAAGAAATTGTGGATTCTCGATCTCTAAAGGTTTTTAAGAGGCTGGATAGTTACCTTTCAAGGATGGTTTAATAGGTTGTCCTGCTCATTGCAGAAGATTGGACTAGATGGGCCTTGTGGATTTTTCCAACTCCACAATTCAGTGCATCCATAACTGTTGTAATTAAGTCCATCCACCTAGCTGCTGGTTGTCTTCTTTTTCCTTCTACTTTTCCCAGTATTATAGAGTTCTCAAGAGAGCTAGGTTTTTACATAATGTGTCCAAAGTATGATAATAATTTGACCCCGGTCATTTGTGTCTCAAGTAAGAACTCTGTGTTTGATGATTCATTTGTTTGTTTTCTTGGCTATCCATGGTATTTTCAGGAGACTTCTCCAACACCAAAGTTCAAAAGCATCAATATTCCAATATTCTTTCTATCCTGCTTCTTCAAAGTCCATCTTTTGCTTCCATAGAGTGTAACAGGGAAAACGATTGCCTGCACAATTCTGATCTTTGTAGGTATAGACACATCACGGTATTTGAATATCTTTTCCAAGGCTTTTATCAGTACACTACCAAGTGTTAGCCTGCAGCATATTTCTTGACCACTGGTTCCTTTGCTGTTGATAGCCAATCCTAAAAGGCAGGAGCTGTCTACCACTTCAGTATCTTCATTGTCAGTTCTAAAGATGGTTGCTGTATCTGTCGTCATTAGTTTGGTCTTCTTTAAATTTAATCTTAGTTAATTTCTTTACTCTGCTCCTTGACTTTCAGTACTAGAGCTTCCAGTTCATTTGCATTTTTAGCTATCAGAGTAATGTCATCAGCATAGGGCAGGTTATTGATGTTTCTTTCTCCAATTTTAAAACCATACTGAACTTCCTATCCAGCTTTCCTCACTATATATTCAGCATATAGTCTTCCAGTGGGAATGGCGGACTGAACGGCTGTGCCTGCTGGTTCAGCGGGTGGAGCTGAAAATGTGGTAACTTTTTTCAGGCTCAGGCAGGTTTTCCTGAAGCCCAGAAATGTTCTCCGGATTAAGGAGGATACCTGGAATCATCCCATCTGTCCTCCGGACAGCTTCTTGCAGCCAGAAGATTGCAAACAGCGTTTTGCGTTCAACTAGTAAGAGCCAGCTGGGAGGTGGTGACTTCATCACTTTCCAAGCCGCGCTGTAGCCTTAAAGGGACACCAAGACCGGCAACCCCATTTCTAAATCACCAATTTGTATTTTTTTTAAGTATATGTACCCCAAAAGAGGCTTTCTACAGCGAGGAGAAGCTGGTTCTCTTAGTGCTTAATGTTATTTTTGGGATTACTTTTAAAAAAAACCTCTTTTAAGTTTTGGATTTCATTTTCCTTCCAAAGGAAATTCCAAAGATTGAGAGTAAACAATTGTCTTCCTGTTATTATTTTTGTATTAAATTTGAAGATATTAGCATTTTCCTACACATTGAATCAGCTGCTTTGAACCTTCAGCTTTCTGTTTTCACTTTCCCTTGAGAACTGACTGCTATCTCACTCTTACTTTATGTAAACACACCAGAACTCTTCAACTTTTGCTGGTTAAGCTCCTAGGGGGCACCATAATCTACTGCGTGAGACATGGAGGATTTCAAACAGATTCTTTCTGACTTTCACCAGGATTTTAAACAGATTTCTTCTGACTTCTATCAAGCTTTTATGCAAGATATCCAGGACATTGTGAAAAATATGAGATCTAAAATGTGCCATCAGGTTGGGGGTGTGGTGGATGAAATTGAGGAATTTAAGAGCGATAGAAAGGTTTTTTTTTAAGACTGAGATTGGGATTTTTATCGAGATGCTGGATGGAGATTGGATAATGGAGTTGGAGAAATCGGAGAGAGTGATCTGCAAGCCATAAGTAAAATCAATCTCTTGGTGGAATGCCATGAAAAGAACCTTGAATCGTTGAGGGGGGCAGTTGGGCTGTTTGATTCTTTCAAGAGGAAAGCTCTGTGCACATTGTGGGGATATGTAACTGCTTTGGTTTATTTTGAAGTGGGATAAGGGTTGAAGAATGTTTATCAGGTTTGCTTTAAGGATTTGACTGATGCTATTTGCCTTTAAAGATTTGGATTTACTGTTTTGAATGTCTATGTCTTTTGGGTTTATTAAGATTGGGATTATTAAAATTGTTGTACTATTAAGTATAATAGCAGACAATTTATGTGCTTTTTAATTTGATTCTTATTATAGTAGACAGAAATGTATAGAATAGTGGTAGGAAGGGAATAATTAATTATGTTTTATCTTTTGGAGGGGAGAAAGATGTTTAGGAGGTTTATATGAACTTTTTTTCCTTTATTTTAATATAAGGGGGAGTAGTAACTGCATTTAGTGATTTTTATTATGCGTTAAAGTGGAATGACTTATAGAAATAATGTGATGTTTTGGTTTAATATAGAGTAAGAGATTATGGAAATTTTTGTATATCCTTGCTGTTAAAAGTCGGAAGCCACCATCTTTTTGTAAATTTGAAAAAAAAATTCTCTTGTGTTTCCGCACTTTTAGTTTTTTTCTTTCTTTGTAGTTTTTTGGGTTTTTTTTTTAGTTTTTATTCTTCTCTTGAAACCTAATAAAATTTACTATAAAAAACCTATATATTCAGCATATAGGTTGAATAAATAAGGGTTAGGATATACAGCCTTGTCTAACCTTTCTTGACTTAGAGCCAGTCTGTTTCATCACATTCTGCCTGGACTGTGGCTTCCTGTCCTGTGTATAGGATTCACATGAAGATAATGAGATGTACCAATCGAAGAGAATATTTGTAGCTCAGGGTTGAACTGTGGAGTCCTTGGTGTTCTCTGAGCCTTGTTGTTTTCTTGCAGACGTTTCATTGCCAGGCTAGGCAACATCTTCAGTGCGAAAAGGGGGTGGGACTTGCTCTCTGTTTATATACCATGGCTTGTCCTTCCTGTGTTGGTGGGTGTGTTGTTCTCTCCTTAGTAGTTCCTTGCTTGGGCTGTTGTTTGCTGCAATGACTCCATAATGAGATGTTCTAGGATTCCAATTTTCTGTTTTTTCTTGTCATTATTGTTGCTCTAGTGCATTATTCATTGGATCTTTTCTCTTCTTGAATTTCAATTTAACTAGGACAATTAAAATTAAAAAATAATCCAGACTTGGAGCATAACATTCAGTTCCTTCATTTGCACCTTACTATCCTCAGAATTGCATTAATGAAGTGCATTAATGAAACATGCAAAACAAACAATCCTAACAAGATAATAAGCACAATTACATCATTTTAAAAAAATTAGGTGCCCATATGCCTCTAGTATATTGATAAAACCAACCCCAAAAGAATAGTGTTATAGCAGATAGGCAATCATACTTTTGCACAGTGATATGAGCACTGGCAGTGTATTGAACAAAAATGAATGAATGAAATATCTATGGCAATAGTATTGGCACACCACTCTTGGCTATACTGAGAAATCAAAAACGAAATAGTAAGAAACTACCCAACATGTCACTTCCATTTTAGAAATGGCAGTATTACTCTAGTGTTGCAATTAAGGAATAATTTCAGAAAAGTAGAATTTTGGAAAACTCCCTTCTAACATGTTTGTCAAGAAAACACTCTTCCCACGTTCTTCATAAGGCTTCCCCGCCTTCCCCTGACATGTTAATTACCCACCACACAGAAGTGGGAGCTAGTAGAAAGCAGGGTGGATTGTGTGTGGGGAGTTGCTGTAGTTATCTATTTTTTCTCTCCCAACCTTGGCCACTTTAAGATGTGTGGACTTCAACTCCCAGAAGGGAGTTGCTGTAGTTATCAATATCCTTCCCAGCATCACAAGAACAGAAGAGTGGAGTGCATGATGCAATATACCACCAATGACAGATGGTGAGGTCCCTAACAGGTTGTCACTAGGGGTGCTGACCTCTTTGTTTCTCTGCAGCAGCCAAGTGTGGTAATAGCAGCAAGTATGTTAGTCTTTGGAAGAGACAGATAAAACTATGCCATTCAAGAGTCAGCCAGAAAAATCTATCCTTAAGCAAACAGATCAACTTCTTATTAGTTAGGTATGGGAAGAAGAGGAAGCCAATGAGCTATATAATGTAGGGAGCAGATTAACAATTATTCTAAGACAATCTGGTTTGGTGTATCTTTAACTCTCTTCAAGATAAAAATCTGAAACTCATTCTGCCCTCTTTATGAAACCCAAATGCCTACAAATCTTGGAAGTGACATTTGGCCTGCTGATATTTTTATTCACCTCACACTCCAAGGAGCTCACTGACTGGAATTCAATAGAAACTGTTCTCTGTGTGAAAGTAATTTCAGAAAGTAATCTAGTTTATGGAAATGAAAGGCGTCAAAACACACACAAAAAAGCCCACTGTTTCTGTAGAAGTGCTCCGCTTCAAATATTTGACATGGAAATTTATCTAATCCCTCTGGGGCACACAGGTTTCACAAGTGTTAACGTCTTTCAAAATGGATTTCACAAATGTTTGTTTGGGATTCCCAGGCATACAAATAATAGAGAATATCAAGGCATCCTATGAATCAGTCTTAAGGACAGAGATCCTGGATATTTCAGAAGGTTAAAGGGTATGAATTTTAATTGGGGATGATGGGAGAAACCATTCCCCATTCTCCTGCCCATTTATTCAGTGTGCATGCTGAGGGTAAATACCACTCAGTAGTCCTGCATCCTGGACACCATTTTTCTCTGGTTCTTCAAGAAGGATCTAAAAAAATTAGTCCCATTTTATGAAAGGAAGTGAGAGGTGTAGCAGAGAGAACAGGGTCAGTTGAAGAGCAGAAGGGATTGCTGGAAGGAGGAGGAGGAGGGAATAATCATGTAACTGACCTGAAAAAGGGCCTCAATTAGATGCCGTATCAGGTTAGGAGGAAAGGAGAGGTTTAACTTATGAAATCAGAAAAAGAAAGGCCCAGCTCAGGGACAGGTAAAGAGCCATCCATAGGTACCTATGTCTCTGGCTGCTTTTTGAAACAGAATTTATTTTTTTTAAAAAAATTAGAAGTTGGCATGTTTCAAACCAAGGTGCTTTACTCTAGCAGCATCTTTATTTACAGTAGTCTCTGGTACAGAGAAAGGGGCATGGTGGCTCAGCGGGTAAGACTCCAGGCTTGTCTATCAGAAGGTCGCAAGTTTGTAGGTTCGAATGCCTAGCCCCGCGTGACAGAGTGAGCTCCCGCACTAGCCCCAGCTCTTGCCAACCTAGCAATTTGAAAGCATGCAAATGCAAGTAGATTAATAGGTACCACTTCGGTGGGTAGGTAACAGCGTTCCGCGCGCGTCATGCGACCAGATGACCGTGGAAGTGTCTTCGGACAACGCTGGCTCTTCGGCTAACAAATGGAGATGAGCACCAGCCCCTAGAGTCGGACACGACTGCACAAATGTGCGGGGGGAACCTTTACCTTTTTACCTGGTACAAAATACAAAAACAGAAGCATTCTTGTAAAACAAAAGTGTGCATGGGTGCAGCCCAGTTGCCTTACATGACGCTGTGCCCATCAGCCCAGCAAAAATTGAAACTGGGATGATACGGGGCATCATGATGCTAGAAGGGAGGACAGGGAACAACTTTTTTCAATTTGCTTTCTGAAAATTAGTGATGTATTATGATCAGCTGTCATCACCATTTATGAATCCTCCCTATTTATTATAACTGGCCACACTGACCATCTGTGAATCTTCTCAATGGCTGCTATTTTATATCAACATTCCAAGTGTGCCCATGACAATCATAAAGGTTGCCTACTCCTGATTTGGTGGATCAGATTATTTTATCAGCATTGTTTCTGCTGGCCACCAACCAGATTCCGTCAAAAAATTCACAAGCAGGACAATAAGGCAGTAGCCCCTCCTCTAGTCCATGTTCTCCCAAAAGAGCAGAATGGAAACAAACCAAAGATGTCAGTGAAGGGCCACTAAGCCAACAAAAGCAGGTTTTCTGATGGTCAGAGAAGCAAGCTAGTCTGATCTGGAACCCATAATCCAAATGACAGGTTGCCACCTGAATCTGGCAAAAGGAGACTTCATTGGCTACTTTTTCCCTTAGTTGCATCAGCATCTGGCTACCATTTTTCAAGTCACCAGTTCAAGATCCACTGTGAGCATAAGTCCTGATAGTATAGTGATAATGTTCATATTGCTATAAAACAGGAGGTATTTTTATTGAAAAAGCAGATATGTTTACATAAAATAAATGTATGCTAATTTATACATATTGTTGTACAGTTAGTGTGATTTCTATTGAAATACATCTCACTACATTGGGCATGACTATAATTAAATGACCCATGTTCTTGCTGCTTAGTCCACTTATTTATCTGTGATGGACAACTTGGAAGTCAGCCTCTGCTTTCTTTTCTTATAGAAAAATCATGAACTGGACTTGGGTTTGAGAAATCTATTCAAGCAGAGGACATCTTTCAACAAAGGACTGTTCTTCAACATCCTTCAGAGTTTATCTTTTAGACCACAAGTTATATAACAACTCTCTAGTGAACTGGGCCATAGAGACATGGTCCTGAAGAGGTTATAGATCAAGTATCAGAGGGGAAAGGCAGAGGATCGCATAGGTGCTAGAACATTCTGAGGGAAGGGTTTTTGAGGACTTAGAACCACTGCCTTCGCATGGAATATCAGATGAGTATAGAAGAGAATCCTCCGGGATTCTCTTCTATATTCATATAGAAGTATATGAGTATAGTATGAGTATAGAAGAGAATCCTCCGGGAGACAGTGGAGGACAGAAAGGCCTGGCGTGTTATGGTCCATGAGGTCACAAAGAGTCGGACACGACTAAACGACTGAACAACAAAATAGAAGAGAATATATGGCAGAGGATGAGATGGTTAGATAGCATCACCGATGTAATGAACATGAATTTGAGTAAACTCCGAGAGACAGTGGAGGACAGGAAGGCCTGGCGTGCTATGGTCTATGAGGTCACGAAGAGTCGGACACGACTAAATGACTGAACAACAGAATAGAAGAGAATATATGTAGCTCAGGTTGAACTGTGCAGTCTTTGGTACTCTCTGAGTTCAATTGTTTGCTTGCAGATGTTTCATTACCCTTTCATGGCTCCTGACAGCACCTTGTGTGCATAACAGCACATTTAACATAAAACTATTTATTGGTAATTTGGGCCCAGATTATATGGGTCTCAAACAAGCACAATTCTCACAAAGAGCCCATACATACTGTATGTGACTTTGATGCCATCAGCTATAACAGTTTGCAATTGATCCAATATCCATTTGTGAAAGATAATTCCCCCTCCTATCCCAAAATCTTGTATTACTTATAACAGTTGTACATAAATTATGTATGCTAATTCATTCACAAAATGCAACTTAACCAGACAATATGGATTCCTGTACAGGAATGTGAAGTATTTCATTTCTGGCATGGAGTTTTTAGATGGGTTCTTGTGACCATGTGGGCAAGAATGGGAGACAGGAGCTCTAGCATTTCAGGGACACGGAGACTTGAAATAGAAACCACTGGATAGAAGACTGGCATTTAGCCTTGCGAGTCACCGTGAATCAACTGGGGTAGCTGAGTTCTCAGCACAAAGCATCTAGATTAGTCAGATATTACCTAAATACTAGGAATCTTGTTTTTTTTTAAATTGGCCAATAGAATAGGACCTTATACCAGCTCCATTTCACAGTCCTGTTCCTTTACTTTGGTGTCCCTAAGGTAAAGAAGCTGTAGTGGCAATGCGGAAGACCATTGCTATTTCGAGGAGTTAAGTGACATATTTTGATTTTCTCCCTCACACAAAGATTAGAGTTTATTTTGAGTTATACTGATGTTTAACTGGCTTGTTTTTATTTCTGTTTGGAATGGAGGGGGAGATAAGAGAAAACCCCCAATAATTAAAAGTTTAAGAATAAGTCTACTCCTCCAACAGCCCTCCTAGAAAATATTTCGGCTTGGAATGTGGGGAGGGGGGAGATAAGATATTGTTTTTGTTAAGCACCAGTTTATCTGTATAGCTTCCCAGGTTCTTGGATTGTGTCATAAACAGGTGCTCTAGACTCTGGGAGGCATCCTAGTCAAGGTTGGGTCATGCAGCCTCGGTACCATGGAAACAGAGTCACGGGGTTGAGGGCCAGACTTTGATAAAAACCTTAGGATTGTCTTTTGAGTTTGGGAGCTTGCAAATACCTGACTCGGGGTGCTAGGTGCTGTAGAACTTAAAAGCCATCCTTGGGGTGTTCCTGCTGCCCTGGTCAGGAGGCTCCTGGCAGCAAAAGGGAATAAAGGGTCACCTTGCTTACAGTAGGTATGTTATGGTTTCTTTCTTTATGCTATGCTTTTTATGTTTTTGTTTAATCTACCTAAACTGTGTTTCTGGGTAAACTGTGTTTCTGTTTAAATCTGTTTGCTTAAGTTTATAATAAAGCTTACAATTTCTTTATCCACTGGTGTGCTTATTGTCTCTGGATCTAAAAGAACCAATTGCCTGAGCACCTGATCACTGCTTGGACACTTCGCAGAACAGAAGCTAGTCTATGGCTGTTGTGGGTCTTCCGGGCTGTGTGGCTGTGTTCTGGAAGTTGTGGTTCCTAAGCTAGTCTGATCTTCAGGAAAAATGCTGAAAGAAGATGCCCCGTCAGGTGTGGCTCAGGAATTCTGGTTCTCCATGATGATCATGGACCTGTCCATGCTGAAATCAGATCTCATGCCTGCAGCAGAGGAGATTTCCAGTAAAACCTCAATGCTCCAGACCTCCATAGAGCAGACTTTGGATGCAACATAGAAAATTTTACTTTGGACTTCCCATGGAAAAAGCCTCTTGTTTCTCAAATAGTCCAGTCAATTGACATCATTTTGCATCAATTTAGATAATTTGTGTAGTACCATAACTGATGTTATTATGTCCTATGTACCATTATATCCAAATGATATAAATTGACACAAAATAACATCAATTGTATTGATTCCAAGAGATATTTGGCTTTAATAGAACCTCTTTCCCACAAATCGTCCATCGAATCAAGGTATGTATGTATGTATTTTCTTAATTAATATCTGAATTAAGATAAAGATATAGATTAACATTAAGATAAAATTAATTTATATCCTGGTTCCTGGTTCTACAGACTCTAGGAGTCTCACAGAAATATGATACAGTACATCTCATAAAAATGGTAATAAATATCAGCATAAAAATAACATGTATGATCTAGGTTTCTGTTCAGAAGGAGATGGTGATCTCAAATTGAAGCAGCCTATGTGATTCCACTATCATGATCACTATCTAGTCAATTGTAGACCGAACATTGATATAAATCTCTTCAGGGTTGGAGGACTAGTTGAAATGATTGGATCCAGATGTCCGATGGATCCAAATGGGTTTTCCTAAATAAAGATCTAGGCTGATTTGTGGAATATGGAGATGGCATGGGAGGTTGATGCTATTATGAAGCATCAAAGTCCTTCTTGTGGAGCAGAGGAGACATCAGCTGGAGCATAAATGGAGCAACAATCAGTGGAGTGCTTCAAATAAGTGTTATTATTCTTTGTAGATTGAGGATGATGGGATACCTCTGTCTCTGAAAAAGCAGGCTCATAATTTGGGAATGTTCCTTGTTCAAGTTTCATGGTATTTGCAAGAGGTGGTTGGACAAGGAAGCCCTTTGCACAGTTCCATCCAGTGCATCAGTTACATCCCTTCTGAGCTTACCTATTCCTTTGTTACATCTCATTTTGTCTAATGCAATGTGTTCTACTATATATGCAGCTTCCCTTGAAAAGTGTGTAGAACATGGCACCCAGTGCAAAATGCAGCAGCTAGGTTGCTAACTTGTGAAAGATACAAGAACATACGATACCTGTCTTGAAAGGGCTGCACTAGTTACTGAGCACAGTTTAAGGTGTTGGTATTGACCTTTCAAGCCCTAAAACAGCTTAGTGCCAGACTATCCAAGGAACCACCTCTCCCAATATGGACCTGTTGGTTTGTAAGACTGGCAGGAGAGGCCGTTTCAAAGATACCCCTGCTATAAGAGGCTTATCCTTCTGGCACATGGGGAAGGGCCTAAACTTCCTCAGGAGTTGTGTTTGGCCACAACCCTCTCAGTCTTTAGGAAATCTGTAAAGATGCATCTCTTTCACCAAGCTGTTAACTTGTTACTTGGTCTAAGTATTTATTTTACTGCTAATTTGCATTTGCATTTTTAACTTTCTATATTGTATGTTTTTATTCTCATTGTTCTTTTAGCTGCCTTTTGTGCACATTGGAACATTTATAAAATAAATGGATAAGCCAGACAAGCTGCTCCAGCCCGGGCCCTGTCATCATGGCAGGCACAAGGCAACAACTGATTCCCTTCATGGTGGAGCAAAAATGGCAAGGCCCTCATGCCAATAATGTAAGTGTTTGTTGGGGGTGATAATTGTACACTGCACAGTGCTACTGCATTGCTTCCTTGTATGCTTTTATGCATATCATCCATGAGGAGGGGATGATTAAAGACAAGATAGGGGCCACAACTGTGTGATTGAAGCCCTGCCCTTTGCCACTTTTGCAAAAAATGGGTGGGGCTTCCATTGAACCTTCATCCACCATCTTGATTTTTTTTTTTTACAACCCTCCCCCACCCCCCAAATTTACCACTATCCTCCCTGCCTTAATGGAAAACCTGTGGTGGACTGAAGCCATAATTTCACACAGTTCAGGAAGATGTTCTTTCTCCAATGCCTAATTCCAAAATGTTACTTCATCCAGCTATTCAATTTTCAGCTGCAAAATTAGAAATAAAAGATTAACTTTCCAGGGCCATCAGCTACATACAACCTGGATTCCCCCCCTCGCCTATGTCACTTATCTCTGTCTATAGTCAGTCAATTTTTTAAATTAACTGATAAAAATTAAGAGATAGACCATTTAATTAAAGGTCTTAGTTAAATAACACCAGAGCCAGTTGGTTTATTGTGTATCAAATCATCTTATCTTCCTGCCCAAATGAAGAAATGTATGTATAGTGCTTACAATGATCCTATTTATACTTAACATTTCTTTTTTAGAGAGCACAACTCTGATGAAACTTTTTTTCAATGTGGACTGGCTCCTACAAGCAAAACCAGCAAGATAACCGAGAAGAATTAGTACTGAAATTATGAATTGTACAAATGAATTTTTATACATACAGTATGTCTTTGGGAATTGAACATTTTCAGTTTCTCATTTTTCCATTTTTAAATTCACTGACTGAATGAGTTTAAGCTGTTTAAACATTTTCCCAAAGGTTAACATTTTAAAAAAGAAATTTCTCATAAAATATGTAGGTTTGCACAATTTTGTCTAATAAATTCGCTCAACTCTCCATCTCAGTATATCTATATTTATACATTATTTTAATACTATAATAAGTTTAGTATGGATTTTTGATAGGGTAAATGAAATAAAAACCATAGAAGTGCAGATTTCAAAGAAAAACAGTATTCCAATTAGTACATTACTTTGAAAATGTGAAATTAGTCAAGTTGCATAAAATGTAAACCAAATCAATGTTTTCCTCATTCTCATGTTTAACTTAGTTCACTATATTCAGTCTTGACTTATATAGAATTCATGAGATGTTCCTTTAACATTTTTAGATTTAAATTTACTTGTGTTTTTACTTTAGTTGTGTTTGTTATTATTTTTTTCCACCCAAGTACTACACCAAAAGATTGATGCAAAGTTACTATGAAGATTGCATTTTTGCAGTGTTTTTCATGGACATGGATGCATCAGTAACATAGCAATGATCTGAAAGCACCGATTCATGTTGCAAATAACTCATGTTCCAGGCCTGCAATTAATTATTTTTAGAATTTATTTTAAATTTATTAATTGAGGAGGCATGGAACTCTTAAGACACAAAAAAGTGTAATAATATAAAAAGGAAACAGATATAGGGGGTGCTGTCATCCCTACTGTAGATAATAGTATCACACAGACATTTCTTGCTAAGCTCTTAATCTAGGAAATATTTGATTTCCAACTTCAAATTATTCTGACCTCTTAAAAGCAATATATGCATATCTGGCTTTGTGTATTTGGTTTACTCCTAGTACTTGTGCATTTAAATGTTGGTGGGGATTCATAAACAGAAGCTTCCAGCTTGATTTCCTCTGATCTCCATCCTTTCTGCCCAACTGGCTGCTCCACTTACATTTGATCTTCACCCCCTGCGGACAGTGTGCTCAAATAATCTTCTGATAAAGAAGCACTTACTGGAGGAGGATGAAGTTGGCCTGTTCAACGCTGAGTGGAGCTCTAATTATGAATTAAACAAAAAACAAAAAAGGTGGCTGGTGGTTGCCGCTAATGATATGTTTGGTAAACCTGTTTAAAACAATGCAGCGTGTGTCCTTCCCCCATATGCAAATTGGCAGTTTAATGGCGTGTCTCCCGTTGAACAGCAATTAGACATAATTTGGTCCTAAGATTTCGGCATTTGTCTTTATGTCACCGAGTTTACGATTAAAACCCCTTCATGTTGATTCAGGGTGTGACTTAGTTGCTTAAGCCTTCTGCATGCAATCAAGCCATTCACAAGCGCAGCGGCGTTGAGACACGGCGGATCAAAACATTGCAAGCCTTCCATAGTTAGCCACTTAATGGCCCAATCCTAGGCTTTCCACATCAGGCCCCAGAAAAAGAAATGGAACAAGAAGCAGTATTTCTTCCTAAACCCAGAAAGCTCTCTTCTTCACAAGGGGAC
Organism: Charina bottae; assembly: GCA_023362775.1. Classification (NCBI taxonomy): domain Eukaryota; kingdom Metazoa; phylum Chordata; class Lepidosauria; order Squamata; family Charinaidae; genus Charina; species Charina bottae. The sequence continues at coordinate 12,568,522 of JALMGJ010000017.1, read as the reverse complement.
AGGGGACAGGGAACAATTAAAACTACAAAGGAATATCAACTAAATGTTCAAATGATATCTTCCCGGGTACATTACATTGGAATGGAAGCATCTACTTTTGCTGTAGCATCCATGTGCAGTGAAAAGAGGAGTACATTAGCTATTGGTGGTGAGCACATTTTGAAGGTGAATCTGCACTTCACTTGTGTCTTTCCCAGCATTAGGGTTGCTGGCCAACAATTATTCCTATTCCTATTCCTATTCCTATTCCTATTCCTATTCCTATTCCTATTCCTATTCCTATTCCTATTCCTATTCCTATTCCTATTAATAATTCAATTGGGATGTCACGTTTCCACTTAGATATGCCAAAGCAGACCAAATCATGAGACGAAGCAATGCAATAATTGCATTCTGGCACCAGTTCATTGCAAAAATGAATAGAGTGAGCTAACTTAATTCATTTTGTAGCATTGTTCCAGGCAGTATTCTATAGGGGAAATTGCAGCCTTTTTATGCCTTCCTTTTTTCCAGGTGTTGCCATGGTCTTAAGCTAAGCCATTGTTCTCTTTGCAGTTTTAGGCATCTCGGTTTGCCGGCAAAGATGCATGTCGGAATCAATCACAAATACTGATAAATTGGAACATTGGAGAGCAGGACTGATATTTAAGTTCTGCTTATACAAGATTTGAGCAATATGGCGACCTCAAAGCTCTCTGTTGTTATAGTGGATTATCCGGTTTACTTCATCTTTTAATTCTTTTCAGAAGTGTGGTAGAAAGCACATCCTTTCACTAGTTTCAACTTTCATAAGCATGGGAGCTGAAGGACGTATAAATATTGTAAGGAAAAGATCATCTACATATTATTAAATTACTCTGAGAAGATCTGGAAAGAATAACAGTTTCTGGTTCTGGAGAACTCCATTACGAGACAAGGTTTTCAGGCTTTTACTTTTATCTGAATTCTCTATTCTCTGAAAATGTGGCTGATATTTCCCCTTCCCATTTTCAGGCATCAGGTTTTTTTGGAAAGTTTTGTGTATGCTAATAATACATAGCTGAACAATCTGTTTCCAACATTAGACAAGAGTATTAATAATTTCCAATCGTTGAATTCCAAACACCGAAATTAAATTAGGTATCGTTTCAAATAACAATGCCACACATTTGCTTTAAATGAATTTAGTGTCATTTCAGTGTTTGGTGCGCAGTGGGTGGAAATATGACTCCAGCAAGAAGTGTCAATATCTGCTTTATTAATTTTATTGAAGCAGTACATAGAGTTACATGGACCATTTCTCTCTGTGTTTGGTTAATATTTTTTGTGGAAAATTGGTGTTAGCTTCAAGTTAGGTAAACTTACATTTGCTTCACAAAGGATGGTGTGGGGGTGGGAAGTCAATTCAACAACTCAATAACTAGTCAACCTTGATCAGAGTCGGATTCATCTTTAAGTTACACAGATAATCAAGAAGGTCACGTCAAAGCCAAATTCTGTCAAAGAAGATCTAATCTGTAGCCTGTATGCAAATGAGAAGCAGTTATATAGCATGCATAAAATTTAATTTTAATACCATGTTCAGATGTTGTTGCATGGTTTGGAGTCTTCAATTTCCTGATTTATGGAATGCTACTTCATTTTTTAAAAAAATCATACATTACTCTGGGTGCCTAAGAAACAGAGTGTGTAATTTATATGCTAAAAAACAGTTCTTACGATTTTGAAATTTGTCTTGATTATGAGATAGGAAAAGGACTGTTCTGAAGTTACATGATGCAACAATTTAGCTGAAGCTCAACAAAACTGGATCTGGCCTTGGCCCGGATGGGAAATCTGAAAACATGGTGGATTCCATGTGATATATTTCATAAATAAAAGGATTGAAGAAGCATCTCTACTTGCCTCTAATCCAGTTCAGCCATTCTTCCTGCCAGTTGTATTTTAGCAAGCATTTCTTACATGTCAGATCACTGCTATTTCCTTAGTAGAAATTTATAGTGTCTTATAGTGGCACCCAACCATCACTGTGCTCAAATAACAGTAATGAAGACAAGCTTTACAACACCATAACAATAGTTGGTGGCAGTAGAAAGCACTATGAATCAATAGTGAGGACACAACCTACACTGATATTAAACAGAGTTCGCAACAGATGAAATTGTTCACTAATATCAGCTGTGTGTACAGAGAGTCAAAGAAGGAAAGAAATTCCTCCTGCTGTTAACATTGAGGAGTTGCTAGATTCACATCAACTATAGCCCTAGGGCCACCACCACATTTCTCTGCCTTTCAACGAGGTCCTCCTTGTCCAACAGAGACAACACTCCATGTTGCTACTAGCTTTCTCTGCCTTGTCCCCTTCCTGTCTTCCCAATTCCTGTGAGTTTGCATTATGGGTATATTTAGGTAGTTATTGTATCAATAGGTGGAACTAAGTGGTAGAAGAGACCCTGAAACAGTTATGAGAGAGAGGTGTGAATATATATCTTTATGGGGGTGGGGGTGGTTCTGGGAAGATGTTTGGAGAGTTGTTTGCACGTGAGACAGAGAGGGATTGTTTTTTTTTATGACCAGCTAGCAAAAAAGTGGTAAGATATATGTATGTATGTATGTATGTATGTATGTATGTATGTATGTATGTATTTATTATTATTCAGATTTATCACCGCCCATCTCTACAGCAGTAGACTCATAGTATTCATAGTTGGGGGTCAGGGGGAGAAAAAACACAAATAATTTTACAGAGCAGGTGCAGCATCTGAGAACACTTTGGGTTACTGTACTACATATTAATGTTTTTAAAATGTTCTAATCATATTTCATGGGGAAGGGGGTCAGTAATGAAAAAACTGAATCGACACTGTGTGATGCTAAATTTGAAAATATTGAAAATATCACACCTTTCAATGGTCCTGGTCCTCAGCTATTAATTCATAATCTCTCAAATCATAAGCCATCAGGAATGTGGAAGAGCTCTTTATTAATACAAGTGAACATTTCCAAGGCAAAGATCAGACTGAAGAGAAAGCCTGCGCATTTGCTATGATAAAATCCCCTGGCCCCCCTAAATGCTTTCTTTCTGACAGTTTCTAACAGCTTCTCACACCCGGCTGCAATTCATTCCTCTAACAAGTGCTGATAACAGCCAAGCTGGCCTTGAGGCCTACCCCCCCCCCCTTTCAACTGTCTTAATCAACATTCCAAACTGCCTACAAGCATGCTAATATAAAATACTACAATACCCATCTCCAACCATACTGGAAGGATGCTCAATCCTGACACACTGAAAATAGGAATGGGAGTTAAATGTAGTGTTTTAAACATTCAGTTTTGCACCTGAAATGAGGAGAGATAATGAAGGCGGAATTTACTTATTTTTAAATTAATTAATTTTAATCTTCTAACTTTTCCATGGGGAGATGTCTCTAAGGGGGATACAGTTCATAGTTTGATTTCAAGAGAGAGAGAAAGAGAGGATGTGTGTGTTGGACTAGAAGGGGGTAGATCAAGATTCTAGTCCTCCCTTAGGTATGGAAGCGGGCCTAGACTAGGAAATTGAAAAACATCTATCTAAAAACCTGCACAGGACCTTTATTTATTTATTTATTTATTTAATTTTTATCCCGCCTTTATTATTTTTATAAATAACTCAAGGTGGCGAACATACCTAATACTCCTTCCTCCTCCTATTTTCCCCACAACAGCAACCCTGTGAGGTGAGTTGGGCTGAGAGAGAGTGACTGGCCCAAGGTCACCCAGCCGGCTTTCATGCCTAAGGCGGGACTAGAACTCTCAGTCTCCTGGTTTGCCATTGGCTCCTTCCTAGGACTGAGAGACAGGGATTGGCCCAAGGTCACCCAGCTGGCTTTCATGCCTAAGGTGGGACTAGAAGTCACAGACTCCTGGTTTCTAGCCCAGCACCTTAACCACTAGACCAAACTGGCTCCCAGTATTATGGTAGATTATGGTCCATGATCTTCAATAGAAAGGGCTTCATCCCATAATGGATTGGTTCAGGATGATGATGATGATGATGATGATGATGAGGATGAGGATGAGGATGAGGAGGAGGAGGAGGAGGAGGAGGATTTGGGCCTGGGTTGTGACTCTTGATATGTCAAAAGTTGTACATCCCCGATTTATCCTTGATGCTGACTGCAGTTGCTCTCCTGGATTTCATACAGCTGTATCTTGAAATTCAAGAAATTAAACCTGTGAGCTTGCAAAGCATGCACTTCGCTGCTACAGTGAAGTGCTTCTGATAGCCCCTTTGTGATTCAACTGAACCTTCCTACTTTCAGATTTTCAAATGTCCTGATTGTGAGGATTTTTTTCCCCGGATTAATCACCTATATTTCTTCTCTCCCTTTACCGATGATCTCTGCAGGATCTTCTTGACCGTTTTTGAAAAATTATTCAAAGCAAAGCTTAGGAAGATGTCAGCTTGATTTGAAAAGCATTTAGTTTGAGAAAGATTGGATGAATCGATTATACTGCACTATTTGCATAAAGTTTATGCAACCCAGTTCAAAGCAGAGGAGAATAAAGACTCTGAATCCAAGGTCATGTCAGGAATAAAGTGCCTGGATCATTGGACAGAAAAGATAATGATAGATGTGTTTTTGCAATGTTTATATTTAGTTTGACAGTCAACAGGGGTCTCTTCTATTAATCTTAAAGAAAAGAATATACATGATCTGCAATGGCCCTTCACAAGTTGACTACGTGTGTGTGTTTTCTTCATAGAGTTCCATTCAAAATAAGTATAGACAGACAGACAGACAGACAGACACACACACACACACACACACACACACACATCTCATTTTCCTCAAAGACCAGATGTGTGTTTATAACAGCCTTTCCTAACCTGGCACTTTCCACATGTGTTGGGAAGCTCTCTGGTCAGCATGCTATGTGACAGGGCTACAGTATTAACTCTGGAATAATGTCAGGATGCTTAGAATTGAATACAAAGTATTGTGTGTAACTTCTTCAGTTATTTAGCAAATGCATATATCTCACCCAATTCCAACAGCTCTGAGCAGTTTACAAAGACATAATAATACACAATACCTATACAATCTAGCAACTTGATTGGTAAACCGTTTCTTGCCCACCCTAAAGTTTGGCAGAAGTTTGAAACCTAACTTTTTATTTACATTTTTGAGCTGGACTGAAATGTCTCCCCCCACCACAGCATTATGATCCAGATCCAGATCAAGATCCAGGAAGAATTTTGCCTGTTTTCAATGTTGGGGAACACCATATCTGGAGAGGGGCACAAAGCTTCCCAGAACATTTTTGATTGTCTGATTCCAGGCTACCATCAAGGTAAGAAGCTAAACAGCCTCATGACCTTCCTGTTCAAGATTTTTTATATCTCTGTCTTCCCTTGTTTATTATGAGGGCTATATCTTGCATTAGAGAAGATTCACAACTGGGCATGCCCATTTTTATGAACTTTATTTTACCTCTTATATTTAGTATTTTTAAAAGACTGTTGCTTTTATTATGACAGTTTTATTTAAGAATGGTTTGTATTCTTTTCTTCTAAAATTGTTCCAGGCTAGTGCAAGTACAGGAAATAATAATAATAATAATAATAATAATAATAATAATAATAATAATAAAAAATTGTCTGTCACCTCCAGTGGCAAGCAGAAGTCTGGATGTATCAAAATGCAAAAAAAGATGAATGAGAAGGTTACGGAGAGAATGGTAGGAAAAGCCTCATGACCTTCCTGTTCAAGATTTTTTATATCTCTGTCTTCCCTTGTTTATTATGAGGGCTATATCTTGCATTAGAGAAGATTCACAACTGGGCATGCCCATTTTTATGAACTTTATTTTACCTCTTATATTTAGTATTTTTAAAAGACTGTTGCTTTTATTATGACAGTTTTATTTAAGAATGGTTTGTATTCTTTTCTTCTAAAATTGTTCCAGGCTAGTGCAAGTACAGGAAATAATAATAATAATAATAATAATAATAATAATAATAATAATAATAATAATAATAAAAAATTGTCTGTCACCTCCAGTGGCAAGCAGAAGTCTGGATGTATCAAAATGCAAAAAAAGATGAATGAGAAGGTTACGGAGAGAATGGTAGGAAAAGCTAGAGGAATGGGAAGAATCAAAACTTCCTGGATCTATTTTGTTCTTAGAACCTAATGGTCTCTTTGCAGGAGTTCCTTACTTACAATATGGTTCTTAGAAAACATTCATTTTGGAGTCTGAATATATCTGGAACTCAGCAACTATGAATTTCCTTTCCTTGTATGGAATGAATTCCCAGCCCTTTCACATAAAACAGCAGATGGCAGCAACTAGCCAGCCTTAGTTGACCTAGAAAAATGTAAGCAGGGATGGACCTGGTTTGTACCTGGAGGAGAGACCATCAGCTGCCCTGGCAAGCCATTCTGGTATTGCTGCCAGGACAAGGGTATATTCATGTAGTCACCAGGAGTCAAGCTTGACTCAAGGGAGTCCTTGCTATTCTTATTTCACACATGAAGCTATTCCTGATCTTTCACTTCTAAACACATTTCCTAATTTCAGCATCTAATTGAGAGTCAAAGGAATACTTTTAGTTTTGTCATTCTTCCATATTTGGGCATCAGGAACCTATTAGAGATTCACTGTAAATCACTCAGCTATCTAACTATAGAACTTGACTGAACTTCTGTCAATCCCCATCCTATAGCTTTGAAAAAGTTCAGCCAAGGTGGAAATCTCTCCTTGGGGTTTGGATTGAGCTGCTTACTGAAAATTGTAGATTAGTTGTTTGTGTGTGTGTTTGTTTGTTTGTTTGCAAGGCCACCCACTTGCCTCCTCACTTTGCTATCTCCACAGATATCTCCACTGTCATTTGATCCACAGTGCCTTGTTGCAAGCTTTCCTAAAGCATGGCTTGATAAATTCTTGGCTCACTCCATCTGTCTAGTCTCTATTTTACTGGCTCCTACTAAGAGCGTCTCATAAATGCAGAATCACTCATACGATTTCTTTTGTTACAACAAACAAAACGTAACAATAATGAAGCTCTAGCTTTCCCCTTTATTTTTTTTTTTTATTGAATCAACTTGTATTTAATCAACAAGTGACTCTGGGCAGAGAACAATATAAAATAAAAACAAAAACAATTACAACCATAAATACAAAAAAATTAAAATGAATAGCAGCCTAGGAAAACATCACAATCTACAATACTAGTATAGCCAGGTGACAGGTCACTTCACACACTTGGGGGCCCAGGTCTATCAAACTGGGATACAAATTCTTACTTTCATGTGACTTTGGTTTGTATTATATAGAGTACAATACAATGGAATCCATTTCTAATAATAATACATTATACGGTATATTATTAAAATAATTTTTAAAAATTCATGTAAAATAAAAGGAAAAAAAGAGAAACAGAGTTGCCATCTGCATATACTGTAAGAATAATTTCAAATATAAAATTTCTTCATAGGGAAAACTGTCTCCATCTAATAGATTATTACTAATAAGACTGTTACTAATAATCAGCAGATTGATTTGTAAATTATACAGTTGCTCCAACCTCCATCTCTCTGTGCTCTGTGGTCTTCGCACATTCGACAACAATCTCTGAGGGGGAAGCTGACTTTACTTCCTTAGAGTTCTTCAGGTGTAGGATGTTTTGTGCAGTGAGACAGATACTGCCTCCTACTTTGCCATCCTTATGCGGGGTGTAATGACTACTTAGGGCCTTGTGCTGACTGAGGAGTCCCTCATGAGAAGATACAACAGGACACAAATCATTGCCATTTGTGATAAAATGTGCAAGTGGAGATTTCTGGCAAGCTCTAAAACTCCAAAGAGAGTAAATTGGTTTTCTTAAGGCAGCATCAGCATCAGCAGGAGCAGCCGAAGTGGGAGTTCCAGTTTAGTTAGCATTTGTTGTTGTTGTTCAGTCGTTTAGTCGTGTCCGACTCTTCGTGACCTCATGGACCATAGCATGCCAGGCCTTCCTGTCCTCCACTGTCTCCCGGAGTTTACTCAAATTCATGTTCATTACATCGGTGACGCTATCTAACCATCTCATCCTCTGCCGTCCCCTTCTCCTTTTGCCTTCAGTCTTTCCCAGCATCAGGGTCTTTTCCAGTGAGTCCTCTCTTCACATTAGGTGGCCAAAGTATTTGAGCTTCAGCTTCAGCATCTGTCCTTCCAATGAGCAGTCAGGGTTGATTTCCTTTAGGATTGACTGGTTTGACCTCCTTGCAGTCCAAGGGACTCTCAAGAGTCTTCTCCAGCACCACAGTTCGAAAGCATCAATTCTTCGGCGCTCAGCCTTCCTTATGGTCCAACTCTCACAGCCATACATTACTACTGGAAAAACCATAGCTTTAACTATACGGACCTTTGTCGGCAAGGTGATGTCTCTGCTTTTTAATATGCTGTCTAGGTTTGCCATAGCTTTCCTCCCAAGGAGCAAGCGTCTTTTAATTTCATGGCTGCAGTCACCGTCTGCGGTGATCTTGGAGCCCAAGAAAATAAAATCTGTCACTGCTTCCATTTCTTCCCCTTCTATTTGCCAGGAGGTGATGGGACCAGATGCCATGATCTGAGTTTTTCTAATGTTGAGTTTCAAGCCAGCTTTTGCACTCTCCTCTTTCACCCTCATCAAGAGGCTCTTTAGTTCCTCTTCACTTTCTGCCATTAGGGTGGTATCGTCTGCATATCTGAGGTTGTTGATATTTCTCCCGGCAATCTTAACTCCGGCTTGTGATTCATCCAGCCCGGCATTTCTCATGATGTACTCTGCATATAAGTTAAATAAGCAGGGTGACAATATACAGCCTTGTCATACACCTTTCCCAATTTTGAACCAATCGGTTGTTCCATGTCCGGTTCTAACTGTTGCTTCTTGACCCGCATACAGGTTAGCATAGAACCACTTAAATAAAAGGGATTTGACTGAGCCCTGCCTATTTTAAATTGCACCGGATTTGGGAGGAATCTGAATCAAAGTGAACCTCCTACAAATCAGACCAAATTGAACTTGACATTTTGTATTTTGTAGATATCCAAGTGACATAAACATAAGACAGCATGCCTGCCTCAACTGGCACATTTCTTCCCATATAAGGAGAAGGCAAGGAGAGGAGGGGACATAGTGACTGGTTTTGCGTTTTTCAGCCATGGGTGTGTTATAGGGGGATGCTTAAGTAGCATTGTGTGGGAGTGCTCCAGCATTTGGCTCACCTTGTACACCCCTTTCTCTCCCAGGTGTACAGAGGTGTCCTCTGGGTATGTAAACAGTCAAGATGGTGGCCACAACAGTGCAGTCGAAGCTCTGCCTGTTTTTAATGTGTATTAATGCATTATTTAGAGAACCAGTTTGGCGTAGTGGTTAAGGCACTGGGCTAGAAACTGGGAGACCGGGAGTTCTAGTCCCACCTCAGGCACAAAGTCAGCTGGGTGATCTTGGGCCAGTCACTTTCTCTCAGCCCTAGGAAGGAGGCAAGGGCAAACCACTTCTGAAAAACCTTGCCAAGACTAAGCAGTCTCCAAGAATCGGACACGATTGAACGTGTTTTTTTTTTTAAAAAAAAACACATTATTTTATGTACTTATATTTCAGAGATGCCTTTCAAACTATCATTAGTTTCCTAAAACAGGGCACAAATAAAAATCATATGTCCTATCCCAGAGCTTTCCAAACTGTGTGTCGTGACACGTTAGTGCATAGCTTTCCAAACTGTGTGTTGTGACACATTAGTGTGTTGCGACAAAACCCGGAAGTGCTGATGGCGCGTCGCTGCTGCTGGTGCATGCGGTGGCAGCGGCAGCGGCGACGGCATTGGCGCACCATCAGCGCTTCCAGGTTTTAGTGCAAAACACGAGGCCGCCACCGCTGCCACCGCATGCGCCCCCACACCGCCGCCACCGCCGTTGGTGTGTTGCCAACAGCGGGAGTTTGGAAAGCACTGAGTTAGTGTGTCGGCTGCAGTGTCTGGGTGTGTCACGGCTGCTGCCGCCTCCGAGCCCTGCCAGGATTCCACGCAGGTCCTAGTGCCTGCCTTGTGCCTTGCTGCCTCCAAACCTGCTGTGATTCTGTGCAGGTCCTAGTGCCTGCCTTGTGCCTTGCTGTAAGAGTGTGTCGCGAAATGATGCATGTCTAAAAAGTGTGTCACCAACATGAAAAGTTTGGAAAGCTGTGTCCTATCCTATCAATCTAATGCTCTAAGACTGACCAGTGTTACTCACTATGGTCAAGGTTTAATGGTGTGTTTAAAAATTAAGCTTCCTACACTATATGCAACATTTTGTTATTGTTGCTTTTTTCCCTCTGTGTTTTCTCTTTTTTTCTTTCTTTTCTCTTATTTATTTATTAAAATCATGCTTAAACACTATCAGAATTAATTTTCCAAACAAGAAACAGTTCATATCAGCCATCTCATCCTAAGTTCTAAAAGTGTTAGAGACAGCAGTGTCCATCTGTTTGACCACATCCTACAAGCAACCTGGTTACAGATGAAACCATGCAAATCCATGTGCAGCACAATTGGTGCCCTAATTATGGAACTCTCTCCAAGGGAAATATGGCTCTTTCCACCCCCACCCCAAGTTGTCTATTTAAAGAGGCTTTGTAAAAGGCAGTTGTAAAGTAACAACTATGCAGGAATATAGTGCTTTAAAATTATTTTTACTTTCACTGTTGTGATTTTATTGTTTCATTGGCAGATTGTTTTATTGTTTTACCAAAGTTTTTTATTGAATTTTTTTTTAGTTTTACTTATTTATTTAATTTATAGACTGCCCAACTCCATTGAGATTCTGGGCAGTGTACAATATTAAAACAATTTAGAAAAGCAAACAGAAGAACAAGTGTCTGGGGAAAAAAAACAATTTCTAAAAAGAGTCACATAAACACACAAGGGAGCTGCCATCCACCCTAGCAAAAGGCCTGGGGGAAGAATCAGGTTTTAAGACCTCTTTTGAACAAGGTCAGGATGGGGGCCAAACATATCTCTGGGGTGAGGTTGTTTCAGAGGGCAGGTGCTGTGACAGAGAAGGCACATTTCCTAGGTCCCATATTCTTAATGGATGGGACTTGGAGCATGCCCACTCTGCCTGATTGTACAAACCAGACAGAAACTATGGAAGATAGACAGCTGTTTTTAGATAACCAGGCCCTATGCCACCTCTACCTTGAATTGCACCCAGAAGCCTACTGGTAACCAGTGCAGCTCAAAAGAAGAGGTGTTACAAATGTATGCCATGACATATCCATAACTGGCCGTGCCACTGCATTCTGGACTACCTGCAGCTTCTGAGGGGTTTTCAAGGGCAGTTCCATGTAGAGCTCCTTGCAGTAATCCACATGCGAGGTGACCAAAGCATGAATGATTGTCCAAAGGCCTCCTGGTCCAGGTAAGGGCACAATTGACAACACAAGTTGTGCATAGGTTTTCCTGGCCACAGCTGACATCTGCCCCTTGAGCAGGAGCTCTGAGTCCAAGAACATCCCCAAATTCTGCACCACTCCCCAAAGGGGAACTACAACCCTGTTCAGGACTAAAGATGGAACATCCCCAGTTTCAGGTGGTCCAAATACACACAGCCACTAGGTCTTATCAAGGTTGAGCTTAAGTCTGTTTCTCCCCATCCAGGTCCCCACAACTTCCAGACACTGGGACAAGTCCTTGACAATATCATCTGGTTGGCCTGTGGCTGAGATATACCACAATCTGATGGCACTTGACCCCAAACCAACAGGTGACCTTAGCCAATGGCCTCGGATTGATGTTAAATGGGAGGAGCAAAAGTATTGAGCCCTGGGGCACTCCACACATCAGGGGGGCACAGGCTTGATTGCTTCCTCACTGGCAATTCCAACTGGACCCAACCACAGAGAAAGGAAGAGACAGGAAGACTAGCAGAGCACATCCATGAACACCAACTAGCAGTCAGAAGACACGATGAAAACTCCCTAATCACACAACACATGGACAGACTCAACCATACTTTCAACTGGGAAACTGTGAGCATCTTAAACCAAGTCAAATCCAAAAACACTAGAGAATTCCTGGAAGCTTGGCACTCAGACAAAGCAGCCATCAACAGACACATAGAGGTTAACAACAGTTACATACCATTCATAAGAGACAATAGAAAATCCAGAAGACCAGAACACCTCTTTGCCAGCAATCAACACCCAGATATGCAAAGATTAACACTAGGATTAGCACCAGAGGAACAATCAAACAGCACAATATACCCTAATCAAGGAACTATTAACTCAGTCAATCAACCAAGCAGCAAACAACTGCTTAACAACCTAAGGAGAGAACGACACCTCCACCAACACAAGCAGGACAAGCCACGATATATAAACAGAGAGCAAGTCCCACTCCCTTTTCGCACTGAAGATGTTGTCTAGTCTGGTAAAAAAAACATCTGCAAGAAAACAACAAGGCTCAGTGAGCACCAAGGACTCCAAAGGAAGAGAAAGCTGAAACACCATGACTCCCACTCCTAATCCTTGCAGGTGGTCCAGAATGATCCTAATGTTGATGATATCAAAAGCCACTGAGAGATATAGGAGAACCAGAACAGTTGCACTACTGCTGTCTCAGCTCCACCAGATCAATTCTGCCTCAATATATGTCCTATTCTGAAACCTGACTGAAAGGGGTCTAGATACGTTTCCTTCAGGGCCCTCTGAAGCTGCGGTTCAACCACCTTCTCAACCACCTGCTCTAAAAAGAGGAAGTTTGTTGTGAACCACCCAGAGTTCCCTGGTTGGAAGAGATTGGCAGTGATACAAATTTAAATAATAAAATAAATAAATAAAAATAAAGTTGGAGACTGAACCATTGGGGGTTCTTAAGGAGGGGGTGTGCCATCACCTCTTTCAAAGTAGCTGGAACCACCTCCTGTTTCAACAAAGCAAATACTACTGCATGGACCCATGCCTTCACCAACCAGGAGGGGCATGGATCTAATAGGTGGCTGGGTTAGCAGACTTGAGGATCCTGTGTATCTCCTCAGGAGTTACAGGCTCAAACTCATCCCAGCTAACCATGTAGGACCTTGCTTCCAATACCTCTGCAGGACTTGCCCAGTCAAAGATGTCATGGTATGTGGGAATGACCTTAGGAGACAGGGCAACAAGACACAACCAAGGGAACAGTCAGATAAAAGGCAGCTTAGCCTGCAGCAGGAATGTGGGAAGGGCAAGAGGCTCAGAACAGACCCTTCCTAGTTTTGGGGCTGTAAAGGGGATTGGGGAGGGGGAGAAGTACTTTCAGACTTGCAAGACTGATGTCAGCCTTACGAGGTAGACCAGACAGGAACCATGACCAGATGAGCTAATTCTACTTTATTGTAAGGTTACATTATTGTAAGGTACATTGGGAGGACTTCTAGTCTAACCACTGCTCAGGGCAAAAGTCCTCACACCATCCCATACAAATGGCTGTCCAACTTTTGCTTGAAAACCTCCAGTGATGAAGCATCCATGACTCCAGCAAGAAGGCTGTTCTTAATACCTTAATTCGTGGTAGTATATTCATTTTAATCGCTGATATTCTACCCAATAGTGATAATTGTAGCTTTCCCCATCGATCTAAATCTTTTTTAATGTCTGTCCAAAGTGGGGTATAATTATTTTGAAATAGTTTGACATTCTTCGATGTTAAATAAACTCCCAAATATTTTATTTTTTTCTCCATGGAATATCCTGTCATTTCTCTCAGTTTTTCTTGTTGATGGTAATTCATATTCTTGGTCAAGACTTTTGTTTTCTGTAAATTAACTTTAAACCCTGCTAACGACCCAAAGTCTTTCAATTTCTGCATCAATAATTCAATTCCATCCAGTGGATTCTCTAAGGTAATGACTAGATCGTCAGCAAAGGCTCTTAATTTATAAACTTCCTTTTTAACTCTAATTATTATTATTATTATTATTATTATTATTATTATTATTATTATTATTATTATTCTATCACCGCACCATCTCCCCCAAAGGGGACTCTGGGCGGTTTACAAACATAAAGATTAAAATTCTATTATAAAATATAAAAATACAATATACAACTACTTATTATTATAAATTAAACAGAAAATCCAAGAGGGCGCTCTTAACCAACCTAATACCAACATGATCTTAAAAGGGCTCTAAGACACCAACCATACCCATGAGGAGCTATTCCTATTCCCGTCCCACGCGAGGCGGAAAAACCAGGTCTTTAAGTTCTTTCGGAAGGAGAGAAGCGATGGGGCCTGCCTCACCTCCGGGGGCAAAATGTTCCAAAGGGCAGGCGCCACTGCCGAGAAGGCGCGCCTTCTGGACCCCGTCAACCGAAACTCCCTTACCGACGGGGTCCGAAGCATGCCCTCTCTACATAATCGAGTGGGACGGTTTGAAGTTATGGGGATGAGGCGGTCCCTCAGATACCCTGGTCCCATGCCATGTAGGGCTTTAAAGGTCAAAACCAACACCTTGAATTGCACCCGGAAGCATACTGGCACCCAGTGCAGCTGGCGTAGCAGAGGTGTCACATGGGCCGATCTAGGGGCACCAATAACTGCGCGTGCTGCCGCATTCTGGACCAATGCCATGAATACCATCATCTTGTCTAATATCTCTAAGTAAAACTTCTAAAACCAGTATGAACAAGAGCGGAGATAAAGGACAGCCTTGTCTTGTACCTTTTTGTATTTCGCAAGGTTTACTAAATTCTCCATTAACAATTATTTTTGCAAATTGGGGTGTATATATTGATTTAATCCACTTAATAAAATTCCCACCAAAATTCATAATCTCCAATACTTTAAACATAAAAGACCAGTTTAAATTATCAAATGCTTTTTCGGCATCTATAAATATCAAAGTGGCTTGTTTTTCATTATGTTGTTCTAAATACTCCAGGACATCCAAAACATTTCTAATATTATCTCTAATTTGTCTTTTAGGTAAAAAACCTGCTTGATCTTGATGAATAAAATTTCCAAGAATATTTTTCAATCTTTCCGCCAATACTGTTGTAAATATCTTGTAGTCGTTATTCAATAATGATATTGGTCTATAATTCTTTGTTGAATTCAAATTTAGCTGTTCCTTCGGAATCAAAGTAATATGGGCCTCTTTCCATGTTTCTGACATAATTCCTGTTTCCAAAATCAAATTCATAGTTTTCTGAAGAGGAATACATAGTTCATCTTTGAAATATTTATAGTAAGCTGCCGATAAGCCATCCGGACCTGGCACTTTTCCACTGTTAATTTTCTTAAAAGCCATTGTCATTTCTTCTTTTGTTATAGGATTATTAAGTATTGTTCTTTGTTCATCATTTAAAGCAGTTAGTCTTTGCTTACTCATATATTCATCAATTTCTACTAATTGAACATCCTGTTTTTTGTACAATGCTGTATAATAAGAATGAAATGCTTCTTGTATCTCCACATTGTTCACTAGAGTTTTCCCTTTATGTTGTATGTTAGAAATTATATTTCTTTGTCTTTGTTTTCTTAACTTATAGGCTAACCAACTTCCTGGTTTGTTTGCAAATTCAAAATATTTCTGTTTTGTAAATTTCATTTGAGTTTCTATTTCCTGTACTAAAATCATCAATATTTGTTTTTGTAGAAATTCAATTTGAGTTATCAATGTATTGTCCATCGGTTTGTCCCTCAAACATTTCTCTTTATTTTTAATTTCATCCAAAATCAATTTAATTTTTTCTCGCTTCTTTTTCCTCATTTGAGCATTGTATTGAATAAAGTAACCCCTCATATAAGCTTTACTTACATCCCAGACTATTTGAGTACTAGTGTCCTTGTTTAAGTTCAATAAAAAGTATTCTCTTAGTCTTTTCTTACATGTGTCAACAACATCTTCTTTCTGAAAAATTGACTCATTTAACCTCCATCGGAATATATTCCTTTTCCCTTTAATAGTTAGTAAAACAGGGTTATGATCTGATAAAGTTTTAGGTAGTATTTCAGCCTTGTTAACATCCATCATTAAAGTTTTGGAAATCAAAAACATGTCTATTCTAGAAAATGATTTGTATCTCTCTGAGTAATATGTATATTCTTTAGAGTTCCCATTCATAAGTCTCCAAATATCCTGTAAGTCCAACATGTCTTTTAAATCAAAAAAGGTTTGGGGTAGTTTTCCCTGAGTAGGTTTTACATTTTTTTGCGAATATCTATCTTCCATTAGGAGAATCACCCCATTCCAATCACCCATAAAGCACCAATTCTCATATGATAAATCCAAAAGTTTGTCCATTAAATTCTTATAGAATAGTCCTTTATCAAAATTTGGAGCATAGAGCCCAACCATCAATGTTTTAGTCCCTTGTATATTTACTTCTACTGCAATATATCTTCCTTCATCATCAGTCAATATTAACTTTGGATTAAATTTTTGTTGTATATACAAAACTACCCCCTTAGTTTTTTTTAATCCAGCTGAAATAAATTCTTCTCCTAGTTGTTTTTGAATCAAATACTTAATGTCTTTTTTACAAATATGAGTCTCTTGTAGACAAATTATATCCAATCTAATTTTTTTCAAAAAATGAAAGATTTTCTTTCTCTTTTGGGGGGAATTCGCCCCATTGATATTCCATGTTAAGTATTTAAAGTCCATGGTATTTGGGTATTTAAAAGTTCTTTTTTAAATCCACTCCAGAAGCTCCCATCTCCGATAAATCTTCACTCTTTTCCTTTTCTTTAGATGTCTCTCTCTTTTCTTCCAGAACTTTAGATGCATCGCTCATATCTGTCATATATTTCTCTAAAAAAGCTTTTGCTTTCAAGATGGAAGTTATTTTAAATCTTTGCTCTTTGAAGGTGAAAGATACTCCCTCTATTCTTTCCCATCTAAATGGTATGTTATTTTGCTTTAATTTGTCTGTAAGGAAGAAGTATTCTTTTCTTTTTCTTAATATTCTTAACGGGATTTCTTTTAAGACAATTACATCCTTCTCTGCTATATTTAATCTGGTGCTATAATGTTTCTTCAAAATTTGCTCTTTTGTAACTTTCCTCACAAAATATATCAATATATCTCTTGGCACTTTCTTCTCTCTAGCGTAACGTGAATTAACTCTAAAGATTTTATCTATTTCAGAGTCCAGATCTTCTTCTTCTATCTGTAAAAATTGGGCTAAGGCACCAACTATATATTCCCTCGTATTCTCATTTAATTTTTCTGGAACTCCTCTCAATCTCAAAATGAATTCTTTTTCTCTCATTTCTACTAATGCAATAGCATCTAAATTGTATTCTATGTCTTTAGTAATAGATTCTGATTTAGTCTCTAATTTCTGAACCTGTCCTTGTGTCTCTTTAAGTTCCCCTGATAAAATATTTACTACCTCTTTGACATTCTGTATTTCTTTCCTAAATTCTTGTTTTAAATCTTCTTTCATAGCTTCCATTTTTTTGTCTACTTGTTGGCCTAAATTGTCTATTTTTTTGTCCATTTTTATATCTAAGGAGGCAATTGAGTCTTCCATCTTTTTCTCCAAAGTAGCAGTTGAGTCATCGATTTTTTTATTCAGTACTGTAATCGCATCCAGTATTTTTTTCATGTCTGGTGTTGGTAATTCTGAAGATGATGCAGTAGAATCAGTAGACATCCTCCCGGTCTCTTTCTCCTTTTCCTTATCTCTCTCTCTCTTCACCCTTGCAGCCACAGTAGCCATGCTGTATGTAGTATTCCTGTAAGGAGAGAGAAAAAAACGGAAGAAAAGGGGAAACAACAACAAACAGCAAAAAAGGGGGGGAAAAGGGAAAAGGAGAGAGAGATCCATACACATTCTCTATCCTTCAGATAGTTCCACATATATTGTTACTCTAACCCAAGCTTTCTGTGTTAAAAATCCCTGAAGCTAATCCACAGGGTGACCACGTGAGCCTCCCAGGGCAGGAGAAAGCCCATCAGAGAACACTCTGGCAAGATTTCCTTGCAACCTGGAAGCAAATGTTTCTGACTGAAAAACAGATGGCGTTTATCACATATGAGAACACACATTGCAATGTTATGCATGTATTTTTTTTATTTTTAAATGTAATCTGTTTTGCATTAAAAGTAATCCCAAAGTGGGATGTGGGTTTATTTGGTAACTTGCTCCTTCTTGATTTTTTTTAAAAAAAGAAATTAAACAAACAGCAACATTTCATCATGAATGTAAAGTAAAGGTCAATAATTGTCAAAGAAAAAGACAAAGTAAAATAAAATAAATTATCCCCTGCATAGCTAGTTTTTAATATAGCACATCTTGGAAATAATTTACCCAAAGGACATTTTTTTAAATATTTCAATTGAATAATCATATTTGATAATCTAGATCATGTTTCTCAACCTCGACAGCTTTAAGAGGAGTGGACTTCGACTTTAAGAAATCCACATATCTTAAAGTGTCTGAGGTTGAGAAACACTGATCTAGATCTCTTGTACATGTAGCTTTACCTGTATGGATAAAACAGCTTTTGAAGTTTGTCGATGAAGGTTCTCAGTCATCCAGGTGGAATTCTCTGTAGCTTGAATCATGTCAACTGGATTTCTATTTTCTCAGTGGAAACGTTTCGCTCCTTATCCAAGAAGCTTCTTCAGTCTGAGCAAAGTTTGTAAGGGAATCCTTAAATATATTTCTAGGGTGGCTGTGTGACCTTGCACCTGTGGCTAGGTCATGGTTATTTTGAGATGTTTATTTCTAAGTCCCTTTATCATCCAAAGGAGGATCGTTAAGATTACCTTGCTGTTGTTGAGATTGCGAAATGGTCTTAATCTTCCTAGGCACAGAAGACAAAGCAGGAAGGAAAATAGGGAAAAGATTGTGCCCCCACCTCTATTCAAAGAGCTGTGCCATGGGTTCTCCTGTGTCACCCATTGTGGCCAATTTATACATGGAAGAAGTGGAGAAGAAAGCACTCAACACATTCCAGGGAACAGCGCCCACCCACTGGTTCAGGTATGTGGATGACACCTGAGTTAAAATCAAGGCCCAGGAAGTACAGGCCTTCACGGACCATATAAACACCATAGATGCCAACATTAGGTTCACCAGAGAAGACACCAAGGACAACAGACTGGCATTCTTAGACTGTGAAGTCCTCATTGGGACCGGTGGCAAGCTAGAAATAGGGATCTACAGGAAACCCACACACACAGATCAATATCTGATGTTTGACTCCCACCATCCACTACAGCACAAACTAGGGGTCATCAGGACTGTCACACAGAGCAGAAACCATCCCCACCTCCATGGATTCCAAAAAGAATGAAAATCAGCACCTGAGAACAGCTCTGAAGGCCTGTGGATATCCAAATTGGGCCTTCACTAAATCTAAGTCTACCAGACCTAAAACAGCGACAGACAGGGCTGAGACTCAGAGTAAACGGAAGAACCTGGTCATTCCTTACATGGCTGGCATGTCTGAAAAGATAAAAAGGATATTTGGCAAACACCACATACCTGTATATTTCAAACCCACCAACACACTGAGACAGAGGCTTGTACACCCCAAAGATCAAACTCCAAAACAGAAGAAAAGCAATGTAGTGTAGGCAATCCAGTGCAGTGAGGAGTGCTCTGAGCTCTACATTGGAGAAACCAAACAACCTTTGTACAGGAGGATGGCCCAACACAGGAGGAGCAACACCACAGGACCAGAGTCAGCAGTTTACCTTCATCTAAAGGAAAAAGGACTCAGGGGATGCTCTTCCAAAGGACAGGCACTGTGACATTGCCTACTGAGGTTAGGCTCATAGACAACCAGTAAACTGCCAGTTCCACTTGACTATAGTTCTTAAAAATCCTTCCTCTTTTAATAATACTAATAAAGAATAAAATGGGAAGTTGGCATATCACAAAGCAAACTTCTAGCATCCTCTTTTTTACAATAAAAACATGGATCACATAAAATAACAAAGGACCCTGAGGCCTCGTAAAGACTAACACATTTATTATTTCATAAGATTTTGTGGATCAGTATCTACTTTATGTCCAGCGGCGTGGTGGCTCAGCGGGTAAGACACCAGGCTTGTCAATCGGAAGATCGCAAGTTTGGAGGTTCGAATCCCTAGCCCCGCGTGACGGAGTGAGCTCCCGCACTCGTCCCAGCTCTTGCCAACCTAGCAATTCGAAAGCATGCAAATGCAAATAGATTCATAGGTACCACTTTGGTGGGTAGGTAACAGCGTTCCACGTGCGTCATGCCGGCCACATGACCGTGGAAGCGTCTTCGGACAGCACTGGCTCTTCGGCTAACAAACGGAGATGAGCACCAGCCCCTAGAGTCGGACATGACTGCACAAATGTGCGGGGGGAACCTTTACCTTTACCTTATCTACTTTAAGGTGTTCTATGCATGCTTATGTGTTAGACTTTAAGAGCCACAAACCCCTTTGTAGTTTTTATTCCAGATAATAGCACAAAAGCCCCTGTGAGAATAGGCCCCGTAGGAATTATTAAAGGGAAAAAAATGATGAGTGGCTTCAGCATAGTGTTTTGTTTATAAGAGTGCCCACTTGCCCAAAAAGTGGGTGGATGGTTGGTTGGTCAGTCTATCAATGTATTTTCCAAAGAGGGCTTATTCCATCTGTATGTATGCAATGCCATAGGCATTCACCTAGTTATAAGTTCCATTGTGTAGAAAAGGCTTATTTCTAAGTAGATACAAACAAAAACACAATCTTCATTTGGCTACCAAGCTTAGAAAACAAATATACTCTTCTTTGTTCAAAAACACAAAGCAACACAAAATAAAAAACCTATATCATACATTTGTGCCAGTTGTGGGCATACGTGCATAACCCAGTTACAGTTCTTTAGTCTTGGCCTAGATTTAATGCAGACCCCTCTGGAGCTATTTGTGAAATTCACTCAACAATTTCATTTGGTGGTGTAGGTCACTGGATGCAACAGGTGGACTGCTGTGTGCTAGTTTTATTTTTAGGCACCATTTCATTTTGATATAAAAGTGAACCCGCCCTCCACTCTCAAGAAATGACACAATCAAAAGCAATTTCTTCTTCAGAGTAATTTCCAGTAACCTCTGGAGCAGTTCCTTTTTTTTTTTAATTAAATAAACTTCATTCCATCTAGCTTTGTGGTCAGCATTTTGAACCCCCTGCAGATGGGTCTAGAGGATTAACTGCAAATCCTTCTTGACCCCAGCTCTAGCAGATGGGCGGCATGTGTCTGATAAATACTAGGACAAGGTCTGCTTCCTCTGGTTTCTGAGAGATACAGCATCAACCATGCAAATTACTTTTTTTTTTAAAAAAAAAAGGTAGCCCTTTCACCCTTTAGAATTGCATAGGGCACAAATGAGATTTCACCTGTTTACCCACGTTGTCAGTCCACCGTGCTTGAACCCAACTTCACCCTTTGGGAAAATGTGACTCCAGGGATGGCTTTGGGGGATGCTGACTTCTTTCTCAAGACCGGGCTACAGCCAGCATGCAAGCGTGCATATGAACCTCAAATCCAGTCTTGCAGAACTCAAGTGCTTTGTTTCTATTCATTTCAACAGAGATGTAAACATGTGCTTAACGCTCTTCCTGAAATGATGAAACTAGAACTTTCTTCACTTTGAGCCTTTCCTCTCTTGTATCTGAAACAGCGATAAACCTATATTTTAAAATACCCCAACAGATCAAATGACAAGCATAGGAGAAGTGGTGGCATGGTCCAGGGGGAGAGCTTCTTGTTTCATGGTGCAACCCCCCACCCCACTGCCAGGGCCTGTCCTCTAGGCAAAACCTGAGCAAGTTTTGACTGATGGCCAAACCTGACAGTCAAGCTCTGCGTCAAAACTTGCCTCATCATCCCCATCCCACATGAGGGAGAATGATTTGTGGATGTTTTTCTGCTGGCTGGTGAAATTGAGGTGGGGGGGGGGGAAGCCAGAGGTATCCATCAATCTCTTTCATTAATATGCCCTGTGCACAGTACTTAATGTAATGGCCGAAGCTGATGAGGCTACAAAAGACAACTATGTAAGCATTGAGTAGATGATCCCAGTCTTGGGAGTAGAGGGATGGGGACAACCAAATCTCAATTGACTCAAAAATGGGAGGAAAAGGCCTAGGATTTAAACCTGGAGCAGACATATATAGAGAGAGCTTAATTTCTATTTTTTACTGGAGGCTGATCTTCTGAATATAAATGACTTCTGTCTTGTTTACAATACGGCAACTTATATAGCTATGTAGCCTTTGTGAGCTTCTGCTGTGACCAAGTCCCTGAGTGTGGGGCTAAGGCTCTTGATAGCTGAGATTTATTGCTGAGCAAGGCATGTAGTCTGACAAAGAAGGACACCATTATTTCTAAGCATTATACCTGTGGCAGGATAGGGATCAAGCAGTGGGGTCAGCAGGTTTTATGCCAGTATAATTTTATGCCAGCTGAAGGACAGCACTTTAAATAAGCTTTGAGAAAGAGACCTTAGTTTGGACTGTGTCTTCCATCATTATTCTGTATTTAGATTGATTGATTGATTGATTGATTGATTATGTGCCATCATGTCAATGTTGACTGTTAGTGACCACATAGATCAATTTTCTCCATGACAATATGTCCCTAACCTGGTCTTTCAGGTCTTCCAAGAGTGCGTTTTGTATTTTAGCCTCTTCCATTCCCCCAAACAGTTCCCAGAATGAGTAAGCTGCTGTCAAAACATAAGACTGATTCCAACAATATTAAATGACGTAGGCATAAAAAATAACAGCTGAAGTGTTAGTAAAAGTAATAGCAGGAACGAGCAGATAAGTCTGCCTTACACTGAGTGAGATCTGGCTGACCTGGCCCCCTATTTTCTCTTCTGACTGGCAACAGCTCTGTGGGCCCAGTTCTTTTATACTGAGTCCTTTTACTTGCAGATTAACCTTCCAGATGCAAAAATCTGCTGTCCCATTAAGCCATGATTTGGCACCTCATTTCTGCTGAGCACTATATTTCCATAGGAATGCAAACATACATTTGTTATTCTTTACAGTGTCACAAGGCTCATTGTTATTAATCTCCCCAGAATGGTTTGTTGTGAGGCAACTCTCATGTTAATGGTTGGAGGGCTGAAGAAAGGACTGGCATGGATCTACCCTTCTCTCTCTGTTTCTCCTTCTCTGGCACTCCCTTCCCAGCCCCGCTTCTGCCCCCAGCATCACAGTTTCTTTTTCTGACATTTTTATCTCCTGCAAAGGAGAGCTTGCTCATACCAAATGTCTGAACTGGTTGCTTGCAATGGGCTTTTGAAGTTGGGCCAAAGATTACATGATATATAGGTAGAGGGCCACGTAAGTCCTTGATGCCACCAGTTGCCTAACTCAGCACTCAATGACACCCTTACCCAGTAGTTAATGCAAGCAGATCCCTGCATATGGACCAATTCCGTCTGTACCAGCATCCTACTTCTCATGGTGAAAGGTGACCCAATGTGGTTTAAAACTATAGATATCCTTCTCCATTCCTGGTTTTTTACATATTCCCCAGCCATTTCCTTAACTGCTGGAAAATACATGCTGCTACATTAAATTAAATATCGTGGTTTTAATATTGGATTAGTTGGAAGAAGGTAGATGGGGGAAGGAAATTAACACCAAGTAGATGAAGTTTAATTTAAAAAACTGGTTTTTATATACTGGACATACTTCCTGTTTTGACCACTCCATCGACAGCCAGACTCCCAACACATTTACCAGACACACGTGTGACCTTTGATTCAAAAGAGGCTCTGCCCCCAAGTTCTAAGTGATGAAAATGTCTGAAACATGTTTCTGTGAAGATGCTGCATCATCTCTGTCACCAGCAAGGCATCTAAAGGAACACGTTTATCTTTTTATATATATTCAGACAACATGATTCCACGCACAGTGCCTGAATAGCAAAATAGTAAAAGGAACAAGTCAATGAAGGGAATGTTAAAATTGACCCAAACAGAAGCCCCTTCCCTTTCTTGATTAGCAACTAGGAAATGTTTGTTTGAATAGAAGGATGATAATGAAAATAAATGTAGTACTTAGGCTTTAGTAGCAAAAATAAATACTGAAATAGAAATAGCATCCAGCTTAGGTTTTAAAGAACTGTCACCAACTAACATGCATGAATGTCTCTATAGTTACAAACACACAGCACAATTTTTGTGTTTGCTTAGAACTCTGAGAAAATCTTATAAAATCAATACTCTAAAAATATAATACAGTGTACCAACTGAACCCAAGTGCTCTAATACACACACTAAAAGCAAGGTGCCTAGCTGAATTAAAATGAACCCCCAACACATAATATCTGCTTATATTTGGCTATTAAATTCAAATATCTAGTCGAAGGCTTTCACAGCTGGAATCGGATGGTTGTTGTGGGTTTTCCGGGCTGTGTGGCCGTGTTCTGGCAGTTCTGGTTCCTAACGTTTCGCCAGTAGCTGTGGCTGGCATCTTCAGAGGACGAAGATGCCAGCCACAGCTACTGGCGAAACGTTAGGAACAAAAACTGCCAGAACACGGCCACACAGCCCGGAAAACCCACAACAACCATCTATAATTTAGTTTTATAGTTCTTCCAGAATGAATATAGCCAAGTTCAGAATTTGGTAAAAGTAGTTTCACCAACAGCCAAGCAAACTGACAAATGGATCATCGAACAAATCAACCCGAGTTCTCACTTGACGCACAAATGACCAGGCTCAAATTATCCTACTTTGGGCACCTTACGTAGAGACCTAGTTCTCTGGAGAAGGCTCTGATGTTGGGAAAAGTGGAAGGAAAGAGAAGACAATGACCAGCAGCAAGGTAGATGGACTCAGTTACAGTGGCAATGGGTGCACGTCAGGACTGTACGCTTCTGCAATGAGTCAGGACAGGCGCAGGACAGGGATCACTACTGAAACAGCAAGAACGATGCCTGCATAGATTTCTCCCAGCTCAAAGAAAGTAGATGGTACTTTTATTCAGCAGTGGGGTAAGGCCCTGCAACTCTTCAACATACCACTAGCTATAACTTGGCCGTAGGCAAAGGTCAAAGCTATTATGGCCAGAGCTTAAGCAGAAGACTTTAATTACATATTCTGTTGCTGCTGCTACATTTATTAATATAGCATATAACCTGACTGGGGCTAAACAAACGGGCCTGATTAATTTGCAAAGGCATGTAGATAGCGGATTGTGATCAAACCGGGAGGGGAATAAGAGATGCTGCCCAATCAGACTGTGCTGTGCTTCCTTCTCTGCTTCGTGAAGGACATCAAGTAGCTTGGTTTATCTTTGTCAGCGTTTCCCTCTGAAGGGAAGGAACAAGATTGCATATATTAATCAGTGCTAAAGCAATAAAGGTAAAGGTTCCCCCCGCATATTTGTGCAGTCGTGTCTGACTCTAGGGGCCGGTGCTCATCTTTGTTTGTTAGCCGAAAAGCCAGCGCTGTCCGAAGACGCTTCCGTGGTCATGTGGCCGGCATGATGCGCGCAGAACGCTGTTACCATCCCACTGAAGTGGTACCTATTCATCTACTTGCATTTGCATGCTTTCGAATTGCTAGGTTGGCAATGCCACTCAGTAAATTACCCACCATCTCTGCAGAATTGTGCAACTAAAGCCCCCAGTCCCCCAAATCTACTGGGGATACTTCTGCCTCTGTGGTAGAGCTCAGGCATCTAGGTCTTAGCTATTAACTCTGCCTACGGGCAATCTGATTCATAGCAATGACCAGTTAGGTTGAAGTTGATTTCCTTCTGTCTCAGTTTGTGAATTATTCTCCGCACCCCCAAGGTACCCAGAACTTATTTACCTTATTTATTTGATTTATGTACTTGATTTATCTCTCAGTCTCCTGTTTGCAGAACACTCAGGATAACCGACATTAAAAAAGACACAGAGTTAAAAAAACCAACCAACAAAACCGTTTGAAAGAACAGGTACCAAAAAGAATTACTATTGAAAGCCCAGGCTAAAATGCCTGCCTGTCCCTGGACTAGTGTTTCTCAAATGCTCTAATGCTAGCTGAGGAATTCTGGGAGTTGAAGTCCACTTATCTTAAAGTTGCAAAGGTTGAGAAACACTGCCCTGGACTATTCAGTTAACCATACCCTAAGACAGAGCTTTCCAAACTTTTCATGTTGGTGACACACTTTTTAGACATGCATCATTTCGCGACACACTCTTACAGCAGGGCACAAGGCAGGCACTAGGACCTGCACGGAATCACAGCAGGTTTGGAGGCAGCAAGGCACAAGGCAGGCTCTAGGACTTGCGTGGAAGCCAGGAGGCAGCAGCAACCGCGACACACCCAGACTCTGCAGCGGACACACTAATGTGTCCTGACACACAGTTTGGAAAGCTCTGCCCTAAGATAAGTGAAAACTCAGCAAAAACTGTCTGCGTGTCTATTCATGAAGGGAACATGAATATGTTGTGTAAATTCTCAAATGAATTATTTTAATGTTTGTTTGCTTGCAAAAATTCAGATGGGGATTCTCCTAATTTCAAGGTTCTGTGCAATTCTCTTCTATTGAGAAACAAAAGAAAGATAACTCACTAACTCTGTTTTTGTTTAGTAATACTCAGTATACATTGGCTTTTTATGTCCACTTAAAACACAGTTGAAGCTTCTTGAATATCTCCCACACTCCTGAACTGGTGTATAGTACATTATACCTATAATTGTCCACAAGGATATTAATAAATAATATTATTATTACTATATTACACAACTATAATGCATATGTATAACATCCATTTGATATCATTTTACTATCTTGGAAAATCTTATCATATGTCTATAGTACATGGATCCTTGCTTTGATTCATCTATCTGACATTCTTTTATCAATGTTGTACTTTGAATGTCAAAATTCTCCAAGATGGCGAAGCTGACCTGTTTGGTCAGAGAAAAACAACAAAAACTTTTCTGAAAGACTGAAAACCTTATATGGACTTTTTGCTGAAAGAATGAAAAAGAAGATATCATGATTTATGGGCTTGAGGATTAAAAAACAGGCGGACTAAGTGAGGGGCTGAAGGGATTTGTATAATATCTAAGAGTGAGGAGGACTATGAGATTGAAGAGAAGGTCGGAAGTCATTATAAGTCATAACTTAAGTTTCTTTGATGATTGTTGTGGGTTTTCTGGGCTGTGTGGCCGTGTTCTGGCAGTTCTTGTTCCTAACGTTTCGCCAGTAGCTGTGGCTGGCATCTTCAGTTTCTTTCTTTTTCTTTTCTGTGGAGTCCATGGTGCTCTCTGAGCCTTGTTGTTTTCTTGCAGACGTTTCATTGCCAGGCGGGGCAACATCTTCAGTGCGAAAAGTTCCACTCCCTTTTTGCACTGAAGATGTTGCCTAGCCTGGCAATGAAACGTCTGCAAGAAAACAAAAAGGCTCAGAGAGCACCATGGACTCCACAGTTCAACCCTGAGCTACAAATATTCTTTTTCTTTTCTTTCACCTTCTTTCTTTTTCTTTAGATTTGTCTTTTACTTTATGTAAAATTCTCAATAAATATAAATTTTCTTTCTCTTTCTTTTCTTTCACCTTCTTTCTTTTTCTTTAGATTTGTCTTTTACTTTATGTAAAATTCTCAATAAATATAAATTTTAAAAAATGAAATTGTTTTATCCACTTTATACTCCCTGTCCACTTCTTCAGAAGCTACTATCTTGAATATCAAGGCTTTATAAGCAGCTGTCTGTAAGAACCATCTCTGAACAGTGTTGGGCAGAGACCTCTTCAGAGGGGCATTAAAATGTCAACAAGGCAACGGTGACCATGCATATAAACGGGCGGGGTTTTGACTTTATGGTCATATCTGCCATCTTGGCTTTTTTTTACTTCTCCCGCAGACGCATCTGCTGTTGGACAACTGATAAGCTGCATTAACACAAAACACTTAGCTTGATTACCAAATTAACCAATAGTTTGGATTTGTGCAATATATTGAATCACAAAATAACCAAATGAGCAGCTAATAGAAATGCAAAGCCACAAAAACTCAGTGTAGCATTTACTGTGCAAATGCAGCTGCTCAGCCTTTAACTGACCTGGTTTTGTATGTCATGTGAATCCAGCCACAATATAAGTTTATTTTTATTTATTTATTAAACAGATTTATAAGGCCGCCCAACTCACACACGGTGACTCCGGACGGCTTACAGAATTAAAAACCATAAAAACACAATAGACACCCCCCCAGCGGCGGCAGACACATTCATACCAGCCTCTTGGTCGGCTCCGAAGCAGCCTGGGGTCCCCAGGCCTGTTGACAGAACCACGTCTTCAGGGCCTTCCGGAACAGGAGCAAGGAGGGAGGCAATCTTATATCTGGGGGAATGATGTTCCAAAGGGAGGGGGCCACTATGGAGAAGGCCCTTTTCCTTGGTCCCACTAGATGCACCTCCCTGACTGAGGGGACCCGCAACATGCCCTGCCTCCCTGCTCTGGTGGGCCGGGTGGATGTGACTGGGGAAAGGCGGTCCTGCAAATAACCTGGCCCCAAGCCATGTACGGCCTTAAAGGTGATAACCAGCACCTTGAATTGGACCTGGAAGCAGATTGGTACCCAATGCAGCTCCTGCAAAAGAGGTGACACATGGGCAAGTCTAGGCTTGCGCAAAACTATGCGGGCCGCTGCATACTCAAAGTTGGTGGCATACTCAAATAAAAAATATAAAAAGAAGATTCACTGGCTATCAAGAGAGGGCAAAAAATTCAGGGATTCATTTAGAGCTAGGCTGACTATACGTCCCGTTTTGAATGGGACAGTCCTGTTATTTTAACATTTTCCAACCGTCCTGTCGTTCTGGACAAAATCTCCATTTTGTCCCGTTTTCAAAGTTAGAATGTGTGTGTGTGTGTGTTGGTGCGCGCGCCAGCGTGCCTGCCTGCATGCCTGCCTGCGTGCCTGCCTGCGTGTGTGCGTGCGCCTGCCTGCACACCTGCCTACGCACCTGCCTGCATGTGTGTGCACGTGTGCACGCATGCCTGCATGCCAACATGCTGGAGCGTGTGCGTGCGTTAGGGTCCCGTTTTCGTCTTGAGGAAATATGGTCAGCCTATTTAGAGCAGTAATTCTTAGACTATGAACGACGAGAGTACTGCAGGTGGTCCATGAAGAAAGAAAGAAGATAATGTAATAATAATTATCATTAGGCCAGTGTTATCTTTTTCCCTACTGATTGGTCTATTGCAGGGGAATATATTGTGATGAATGCAATATCTTCTGAGTGAGCATAGTAAATCATTAGAAATACCTGAGGTTTAATACCCTTTGATATATAAATAACTCCCATCAGCCACAGGCTATGTTTAAAACAGCTTGCTTACGTGGAAGTCAGCAAAAGCTTTCAATGACGATGTAGTGGTCTGCATAAAGAAAAGGTCGGAGACTGCTGATTTAGAAGATGCATGGGTTATTCCTGTTGTAAATTATTTATTGCAAGCTGCTTTAAATCTCTATGGGGAAAAGAACTGAGGTGCTGTTCTAAAGAAATCATTTTCTTTTAAAGTAATAACTGGTTTTCTCTGTGAATGAACTTTTGTATTCCAGGTGCACTATATTGGTGATTAAAAATATTTTTAAAATATGAATCGTTGATTGGTAGAACAACCTGGTGTTCTTCAGATATTTTGAGGATAAGACTTCTGGAGGTTCACTAAAGATGGGGCAGAATTCTTCATTAGTGAAGTGGACAAATATGAGGAAATAAACCATAATAACTGACTACATTCTTGAACTTTATATCTTTATATCTTCTGACATTCAAAGTACAACCTTGATTAAAGAATTTCAGATAGATGAATCAAATCATGTATTATAGACATGTATGTGATTTGAATAAAGACAGATAGGTTGTTTAAGATCTGAACTAAGCCAATAATACATGAACCACTTCAGCTGCAACAGCCTTCTTCTGATGTTCTTAAGATGATTTCACTACAACTCTCATTTCTCCAGCCAGCCCAACTAGCAGTAGCTGTGGGATTTATGATAGTCTGAATACATTTGGGGGGCCTCAGGCTGTGAAAGAGTGATATTTGGCATGGATCTCTTGTCAACGTGATTAGGACCAACATTACAATCAGTAGTTCTTTTTTTTCCAAGTTCTCCTTGAAAGAATGTGCATTTTAACTTCCAGGGCTCAGATTTGATGACCCAATCAAACACTTTAAAGTATGATTTTGTCTTCTTCGTTTCAGTAGGTGGCAGCCCTTGGCTGATCTGGTCTGGGCTGTGAAGCTAAGTAGGGTTCAGCCTGTTTCCTGCTTGGGTGGGAGACTTGCAGGGAATACCAGAGCCATAAAATTAAAACTGGGAAGTCTTAAAAACACCCAGGAAGAAAGCAGTAGCCAACCACTTCAGCACTGCTGCTAAGGAAACTACATGGTTGTGCCCTTAAGCCACTAGGAATAGAGTTTAATGTGAAAGAGACTAC
The DNA here is from genome assembly GCA_023362775.1 of Charina bottae. Classification (NCBI taxonomy): domain Eukaryota; kingdom Metazoa; phylum Chordata; class Lepidosauria; order Squamata; family Charinaidae; genus Charina; species Charina bottae. The sequence goes on along the minus strand of JALMGJ010000017.1, from coordinate 12,538,127 downwards.
GTTTTTGGCCAGTTTTCAGTATTTATTGTAAACTAAGTTTGTTTAAAATATTTGTTTCTCTTTTCTTCTAAAAGCACTGAAAGCATTCAGGATGTGGGACTTACCATGTGGGACTTCCGATATATTTGTGTGTGTATTTATTTGGTCTAGTGGTTAAGGCAACGAGCTAGAAACCAGGAGACTGAGAGTTCTAGTCCCGCCTTAGGCGTGAAAACCGGCTGGGTGACCTTGAGCCAATCCCTGTCTCTCAGCCCTAGGAAGGAGCCAATGGCAAACCAGGAGTCTGTGAGTTCTAGTCCCGCCTCAGGCATGAAAGCCGGCTGGGTGACCTTGGGCCAGTCACTCTCTCAGCCCAACCCACCTCTCAGGGTTGTTGTTGTGGGGAAAATAGGAGGAGGAAGGAGTATTAGGTATGTCTATGAAGGTTCTCAGTCATCCAGGTGGAATTGTCTGTAGCTTGAATCATGTCAACTGGATTTCTATTTTCTTAATGGAAACGTTTCGCTCCTTATCCTTATTATTGCTCAGACTGAAGAAGCCCCTTGGATAAGGAGCGAAACGTTTCCATTAAGAAAATAGAAATCCAGTTGACATGATTCAAGCTACAGACGAGTATTAGGTATGTTCGCCGCCTTATTTATAAAAATAATAAAGGGATAGAAAATAAATAAATAAATAAAAATTAAATACACAGGACAATCACAAACCTTACAGCAGGGCTTTTCAAAGTTTTCCCACGGTGACACACCAACGGCGGTTGGTGTGTCGCCGCGGGAAAACCCGGAAGTGCCACCATTGCGGCAGCGCGCAAAAACCCAGAAGCACTGCTGCCACTTTCGGGTTTTTGCGCGCCACCGTTGGTGTGTCGCCGCGGGAAAACCCGGAAGCGCTGATGATGATCAGCGCTTACGGGTTGTGTGGCGACACACCAGACTGTGTGTGGCGACACACTTTTGTGTCGCGACACACAGTTTGGAAAGCTCTGACCTACAGGAAAGTTGAAAATCGCTTAGCAAGGACTGGGGTGCAAAGGGGCTATAGAAAGCTGACTGTTGGGAGAGGAAAAAACTGTAGTGGAGGTTGGAAATGAAGTGGCTGGAATCTTATGTAGAAACACTGTAGGCTGGCTGGGGAATTCTGGGAGTTGAAGTCCACACAGCTTAAAGTTGCCAAGGTTGAGAAACACAGCTGTAGAGGAATCATTTGACTGCTGGTATCCCATGTTCTCTTTATAATTTTTATAAATCATCCAAGGATTCTCTGAATGGTCTGAGATTGAACTGAAGTGGGGTGCACAAAATGTTTTATCCTTAAAACATTTAAAGGATAAACTGTCTTGCACACTCCCATTTAAATCAAATTGTAGACCATTCAAAGAATCCTTGAAACAGCAGCTTTGAGAGTTCTGAGCTCAAAACAAAACCTCACAATTTTCAGCCTTGTTGTCCCAAGAGTTCTGGACACTGGAAACAAAACAGTCCATTTCAACCTCAAAACAAAACTTTGACCTTGAAATGGGTCATTTCGAGTCTTCTGCACTCAAAATGAAGGTTTTCCAAAAGTTCTGTTTGCAGTTACAACAAAACTTCAGCCACTTCAGATGTTATTCCAGTTGAAATACAGCCACTTTCTCCCAGAATGCTTCAAATGGGGCATTTTGTTTCAGGCTTGTTCCAAGCTTCCAAAACACATTTCCAGTTTCAGGTGTCTCCCTAAATTTAAATGTCCCAGCTTACCAACTGCTCGTTCAGAGACCATTTGAAGATACGATGGAACGGAAAAAGGAGATTTATGACCAGTCTTTGAAGCTGTGGCTGTTGCAGAGTCCCCATGGTCACATAATCACGATTCGGGCGCTTGGTAACTGGTGCGCATTTATGATAGTTGCAGCATCCTGCGGTCATGTCGTCCCCATTTGCAACCTTCACTGCCAGCTTCTGACAAGCAAAGTCAATGGGGAAGCCAGCAGGAAGTCACAAGTTGTGGTCACGTGATGTCACGCTTAATGACTGCAGGTGATATGCTTAACAACCGCAGCTGGAACTGACGAACTGCCATTGTAAGTTGGGCACGGTCACATGATTTTTCACTTAATGACTGTGTCGCATAGCAACAGAGTTGCCAGTCCCAATTGCAGTTGGTAAGTGAGGACTACCTGGATACATCAATCAGCCATCAACTGAAAAGAGTGTCTCCGGTATGTTATGTTGCTGAGTGCGCACTGGTACAATAAGCTGCAAGTACTTTGAAATGAGACAGCAACCATGTGGCTTACTCAGATAAATATACATTGGTTATGCTCACAGCCACAATAAATTTTTTTTTTAATTAAGTACCAAATATTATATTGTTTTATGTTTTGGATTAAATCAGGGCTTTCACAAGAAGCAGGAATCTTTCCCAAAATATTCCCACTGTTTCACTCATTGCTGAAATGTCACAAATTCCCCTCTCCTAATTACAGCTGCTACTTTTTCCTGGATTAATCAGCTGTGGGATCCTAGCCAATCAATACTGATTGCAGGATGATATCATGTAATACTACATAGCTAATGCGACTTAGCCACATAATAACATCATTGAGGACAAAGTCAGTTCAGAGTACGGGCAATGCTTCCTGAATAAGTACTTCCAAATCATCCCTGAAAAATTACGTAAAGGTGTGTGAATGTGTTTTTGACTCAATAAAGTATTTGCAGATAAATGATGGGTGTTTTCAAGAATGTTCAAATCTCAAGCCAGTGAAAATGAACTGGTTCTCCTATTCCTGAGACATTCCTTCTGCCACTTTTTCCACCTTTTTCCAACTTCCATCCTGGAAGTTTTTTGTTTAATTTAATTTTACTAATAGACGTCATGGTTGAGGGATATCAATAAGTGGTTTATTATAATTTATAATTCCACTTGGGTAAAACTGCACATCTTGTATTTGGTATGTTCATGCCAAGATCCCATCTGTTGTGTTTGAATAATATACCAAAAAGACCCACATAACTATCTCTTCTGTACAAAAATCAGTATTTGATGTACAGTATATACTTTTTGTTTGGTCCACAAACATTTACTGGAAGCCATTTTTTAGAATTATTTTTGAAAGCTTCACTTTTCTTCACTTTCCTAGACTCCAGGCCTTGCAAATACCTATTTATGATGTTAGTTATATACTTTTCCTTTTTCTTGGTTAGATCTTCAGGTACTTGCCAAACCATCATTCTTTGGGAATGTTCAAAAAATCCTAGCTGCAATTGAGCAAACGTTTTATTGGATCTACCGGGGGCAGAGGCACAAACTAGCCTTGTGATGCTATCTTCATGATGCTGTAACATAGGGATTCTCAAATTTTTCAGCACCGTGACCTCCTAAAATTATAAGTGAGTTTTTGCAATAATTAAGAAATGTCATTGCGGGTAGGAAGAAAATAAATAAATATACCACTTATTTTTAATAATCCATTTTAATCTATATATTGTAGAGTTTCTCAAAATCTGTGGTGCCACAACTACCCACTATGGCACAGCTTTCCAAACTGTGTGTCACGACACTTTAGTGTGTCAGAACACACAGTTTGGTGTGTTGCCACACAACCCGGAAGCGGCAGCGGGGGTGTGCATGGCGGGGGCAGCAGCAGCATGCCATCAGCGCTTCCGCGTTTTAGTGGAGGCCACCGCCACTGCCGCCGCCATGCACGCCCCCGCGCGCCCCCCCACACTGCCGCCGTGCACGCCCCCGTGCCGCCACCACTGCCGCCGTTGGTGTGTCGCCAACGGCGGCAGATTGGAAAGCACTGCACTATGGGATTCTGCAAGCAAACTGTGGCGAACAGATCAGGTCAAGATTAGCCACTACTCATGCTTTGCCAGCAAGCTGGGGTTCCCAACAAAGGGGGAGCAAGTTTTTCCATGTTCCCTCTTTGCCTGCACAAGTCTGATCAGGTTTTTAAAAAAATTAGAATCCGTCAGTTGCCTGTGACCTCCCAGGAGATCTTGACTCACAGCTTGAGAATTGTAACATCTTTCCTGTTGAGTAACCTCAGCCAGTCTTGATTTTTGGATGAATTTCTATCTGTATGGTCCATGTATTTTTAAATACCTTTTGCCTACATTCATGTTTTCAGAAGGACACTTAAAACTTTTAATAGAATGACCTAGAACTTGGTGACTAAGCATCAGTTTTGTATGGAGAACATCCTAGATTCAGTCTCTGGCTTCTCCAGTGGTCCCTTTAGATATATTGGGACTACAACATCAGAAATTCCCAGCCATCATTTTGCAGTTCCCGTGTATTTGGAAAGTAGCAGATTAAGGAGGGCTGGGTTAGAGTCACCTGTGTAAGACTCAATATAAAGCAGCTTTATTCATACGTTGATGTATCATCAGGGAACTAGAAACCGAGTCTTGTCAAGAGACTAAAGTAGTTGGTAACATTTAGACTTGAGAAGACTGAGGTGGATATAATTGCACTCTGCAAATACATAAAAGGATATCCCACAGAAGAGACAGAGGTCACTTCTGTATCATTTGTTTCAGAATGCAGAATGAGGAATAATAGGATTAAAGTACAGAAAAACAATTCTGGGGGGAAAAAACCAAACCTTTCCTAACAGTAAGAGCAGTTCAGTGATGAAACAAGTTACCCAGGTAGGTGGTAAACCTCCTTCCTTACATGTGTTCAGGTGGAAACTAGACTGTTCCTGGTGGCAATGCATTAATATGGATTTCTGTATGGAGCACAGGATTGAGCTTGATGGCCTAAATGGCCACTTCTAGCTCTGATTCTGTATATCCCTCAATAATAATGTTTGAATAGGTTCTAGATTCTCAGTAATCATGGGCCATTATTATGTCTATGAATAATGGGCCATTATTGTTGCACAGTATGAAGAAAAACAAATCCAAGGCCTGGCTGATATAGCTGATAATTCCATATTAAGCCATTCCTCTGTGATGGCTTATTTTGCCCTGTAGTAACACGCGGCACATCTTGCTAAATGGTTCACCCTACTAAATTATTCTCTCTTTATTAACTGTTTTTAGCTTTGTTGTATGCCACCCAGAGTCATTTGTTTTGTGAGATGGGCGGCTATATAAATTTGATAAATCAATAAATCATAACAGACTGTCAAATCTGTTATAGAAACCATTGGTTCTATGCTACATAAAGGCTATAAGAGTCACAAAAGTGTGTTCACTTTCTCCATTAGTTAATTTCAGCAGCTTTGGAGTTCATGGTCTTCTTTCAAACAATCTAATTTATTTGATACTGGCTACTTAGTATCTGAGTAGCTTACTTACTTAGTAACTTACCTACTTACTTACTTACTTACTTACTTACTTACTTACTTACTTACTTAGTAGCTGAGCGAAGGAAGATAGATGCTTTTGAACTGTGGTGTTGGAAGAAAATTCTGAGAGTGCCTTGGACTGCAAGAAGATCAAACCAGTCCATACTCCAGGAAATAAAGCCAGACTGCTCACTTGAGGGAATGATATTAAAGGCAAAACTGAAGTACTTTGGCCACAAAATGAGAAGACAGGATACCCTGGAGAAGATGCTGATGCTAGGAAAGTGGAAGGCAAAAGGAAGAGGGGCCGACCAAGGGCAAGATGGATGGATGGTATTCTGGAGGTGACGGACTCCACCTTGGGGGAGCTGGGGATGGCGACGGCCGACAGGAAGCTCTGGCATGGGCTGGTCCATGAAGTCACGAAGAGTCAGAAGCGACTGAATGAATAAACAACAACAAACTTAGTATCTAAAGATGTGAACACATTATGTGAAGACCTATCTCCCTTGAGAAGGCTCTAAGGCTGGGAAGATGGAAGGAAAGAGAAGAAGAGGACCAGTAGTAAGGTGGATGAACTCGGTTACAGTGGCGATGGGTACACTATTGGAAGACCTTAAAGACCAGCTTGGGGACAGATTGTCATGGAGAAATGTATGTATGTGGTCGTTAGGGGTAAAAAAACAACTTGATAGCAATTATTAATCAACCAATCAATCAATATCTAAAAAAGCAGATGGTGGTTAAGAATCAATAGTTCTCTGAATGTAGGCTAAATAAAGAGGCTTAAGAGTCTGACATCCATACACACCATTTTTAAATATCTGCTGGTCTCCTGATGAGTTGTCACTGCCTAGCTTTCCGTGCCAGGTGGCTTTGAAGCCATTATTTTTATACTATGACAATGCCCTGAAATAGAGTATTGCTCCAGGGAAGTTTGAATGGTGACTCCTGAGTGCCTGCCACTCAAATAGAATGAGTCTGCCTTACAAAAATGGCTGCCACTGCCTTTTCACACCTTCCGCAACTCTTATCATCTTGTGATAGATGATTAAACCAATCGGCTACGAGTGATCACCAATGATAATGATAATGAATAGACATTCTCTAAATTGGTCTTAATCCCTCTCAGCCATTGTACTTATCATTACAGACTTCCCCTTGTCCATTATTTTCAGGAATTCAAGGAGAGATGGATGATCTGCCTCCTAAAAATAACAAATGTTGGTCCCTAGATCCAACACCAGCATGGTTTGCCATATAGTTCAACAAGAGAAGCTTTTGTCTTAATGGTTGATTCACACATAAAAGAGAGCCTTAGATTTTATAATACAGTATATCAAAAGTTGAGAGCCAGTTTGCTGTAGTGGCTAAGGCACCAGGCTAAAAGCTGGGAGACCATGAGTTCTAGTCCTGCCTTAGGCATAAAGCCAGCTGAGTGACCCTGGGCCAGTCACTTTCTCTCAGCCCTAGGAAGGAGGCAATGGCAAACCACTTCTGAAAAGCCTTGCCAAGAAAACTGCAGGGATTTGTCCAGGCAGTCTCTGAGAATCAGACACGATTGAAATGTAGAATATGCTTCAGTTTATGCTTGGAGAAGAACTTCCCAAATATTATACTGTTCTACCTCAATGTGACAAAACTTGAATTGTTTTGTTTTAATGTGAGAAAATGCAAAAATGAGAGATTTGACCATCCTCCTTTAACAGTTGCAGACTTATGTCATGCCTTTCCTCCAGGAGCTGTAGAATGGGTTGTCAAATATCAAACTCCACAGGTCAATATCAGTGTAAGCAAATGATGAGAACTCAAGTGGCACGTAATGAGACCCATTACTATGATTTTCATATCTTTAGCCATTTTTTAAAAGTTGCTCAGGACTGCATCCAGGATCATTATCTCATTTTATCTTCACAGCCACCTTGTGAAGGAGGCTAGCTGGATAGAAAGTGACTGGCTCAGATAGTGATGCCTGAGGTCCACTCCAAGCAGCAGTTCCTCTGGGGCCCTCCTGAAGCCCCTCTGCGATAAAGAAGAGCTTTAAATGACCAGTTCTTACTATCACATCAAACCATTGGCAGGCTCTGACAAAAGAGCCCGAAGAGTTGGAAACCCAAAAGCTGTGATGTTGTTCTTAAATAATCCCCTGCTTTTCAAAAGTTTACATTGGCCAGAGAATCAACTGTTGGGGAGGCAGCATTATCTTATGGATACATTTCTGGCCAATGTGTACTTTGCCTTGCAATTAACAGCTTTTCAAAAGCTCTTTGATTAAGCTGCCTTTTATTTATTTATTTAGAGGAGAGGGGGGGGGACCCTGCTATTCACTCCCCATGCCAGCTGAGGTTACCCATCTCCCAACAGCTACCAAATAGGTTTGTAATTGTAAGGCTTGGCGTTTAATTAGACTCATTCTAAATACTTACATTTTTATCAATTAGTTAACAGGCTAAAGAGAGACTTATTGCTGGGGCCAGATCATTTGAAAGTTCCTGTAGCCTTTGTGAGGGCAAGAAGCCCGGGGGTGGGTGGGTGGGGGGAAGCAATGTTAATATCTGTAATTAACCTCAGGAGTCCCGGGCTGTTCAATTAGATTGAACCCCTTCCACCAGCCGTATCATCCATATGTCTTTTGTCAGATAGGCTTTTTAATGTAAAATAATAGTTTAAAAATGAACAAATATTAGCATTAAAAATATTATAGATATATAGTGGAACACCCTCACCCCAAGGCAGCTGTCAGGCTCATGTCTACCAGGCTATTTATTAATACAAATAATTTATTCATAGCTTCCACCCACACTTCTACTTTACTAGGTTTCCTCCACAAGGGTTTTAAAGGCTAAAAAAGCTTCCAGTGCTGAAAAAAAAAGTGTTCACGCATTGTAACCCCAAGTTTGCTTAACTGCATTTTGTTAAATAAAATGCAGATGTGGGGTTTGTGCAATTTGCTAAGCCATACATGAACCATGGTTTTCAAACCACAATTGGCAGGGTTCACACAACAGATTAAGCCAAAACCAAAATGACCAGATTGTTGTTGTTGTTGTTGTTGTTGTTGTTGTTGTTGTTTTTGGTGAGTGTGTGTTACCTGAACCTTATCATACTGTGAAATTTTTCCTGAAAAATCATCTAAGGATGCAGGATCTCTCTTAAAGCATATTTTCTAGCTCTTGCTACATTCATATGTATGTATATATGTATATATGTATATATGTATGTATGTATGTATGTATGTATGTGTGTGTATGTATATATATGTATGTGTGTATATATATATATATATATATATATATATATATATATATATTGTTTATTATTGATATTTATTGTTTTAATTGATTTTAAACTTGTTGTGAACCGCCCAGGGTCCCTCCTTGTGGGGGAGATGGGCGGGATATAAATGTAATAAATAAATAAATAAATAAATTCATGTGTATCATCTGAAATCCTACAATACATGTGTAGATCATGTGCAATTGTTGCAAGGCCCTTGAACATGTGATCTTCAAAAGGGTCACAAACTGTATTTTACCTGTGTTCATACAACACACTTAATCTGGTCACTGGATTAACCTAGTTTCTGGGTTTGCACACTGCATTGAACCATAAACTAAATTGCTGATTACTGTAATACAAATGGTGTCTAGCTAAACATGTTGGGGGAACACAACCTTGAGCACCAGTAAGTTACAACAGTAGCACCGAGCATCATAAAGCGCAAACCACACATGACATAAACAAATTTGCATCCTCAAAGAAGCAGCTGCCTTTGAGGTTCACAGGTGGCTTCCTGTTTTGGGGATTCAAAATTCACCTGAGTTAGGATGGGGGTCTCCTAGCTCACAGGCTGTATGGGCAAATGTCCCATGTGAGTCATTGGACGGCAGAGAAATATCCTCTGGCTCTTTGTGGTCCTTCCCCCTCCGGCTGGGTCTTTGCCTGGGCCGCAGCAGCAGCCTTCATGACTCCGGCATGTTCTGCTTTGATCTTCAGTTCTGATCCAAACATCTCTGAGACCTCTTGGTGCAGCTTGGGGTTGTACTGATGGCTGCCTCTCCTTCTGTAGCTCTCCACCTATTCATTCTTTGCTGCCGTCCTGCTCTTGTTGCCCAGCTGGTAGTATGGGGTGCCATACTGTCTCTGAACATAAACACATCTTGACCCCTCTTACCGATCTCAGCCCCTCTCTTCGTAGCTATGCTTCTCTTCCAATTATGATGAAGCGGGGAAAAACCTGACAGAGATTATATGAATGTAACAAGTCAATTACATGAGACATTTCCCCCCATGCTAATCCAGGCTTCCCTCCACAGTGATGGATGAAGATGTTTCTATTTTCTCCTGGGGCATTTGGATAACTCCGTAGCCCTAGACTAATCATAGACATAAAAATCCCAGATGATTGGATATACTTTTGTTTTTCTTTCTTAGTTTTATAGCCATTGTGATGACAAGAGCAGTGTGGCTAAAACAACAGACCCTGCTGTCTGATACGGTGGCTTTGAATCCCACTTTACTAGCTGACCAGTCCCAATCTCCCCCACAATCAGAGATGAATTGTCTTATTATTTAAATCACTATAATTATTCCCACATCTGTGGCTATATAAAAATATATTCAATTTTTAATGCCAAACCTTAAGCCATTTGTCCTCTATCTCAGGGGTCCCCAACCTGTTAGGAAGTGGGCCGCGGGGCACCCGCCTGCAAACCCCGCCCCCCGGTGCATGTGATTGGCTTCCACCTGCAAACCCCGCCCCCTGATGCGCACAATTGGCTCCCGCCTGCAAACCCCGCCCCCTGGTGTGCACAATTGGCTCCCAATTTGCCCATGCATTCAGATAATTATGCTGATCGTACAATGCTATGTTATCGTAGCACAGTGATAGATCAAAATGGCAGTGTTTAATCACAGCTAAATTGGGAATTCAGATTCAATGATACAATGCACTCCTCCGTCTAGCAGAGAGATTTCAGACAACACCCAAATGAAAATTTGCCTCTGAAATGTATATTGGCCTGTATTTTGAGCAAAGCTTAACTGAAGACAAACTACTAACAATTCAGTTAAACACATATCTAATATGAAGTTCCACAATGAGTTCTAGCAACAGAGGATGCTGACAGTCCCAGATGCTTTCCTTAAATAGCCCACAAGGGGCGTGGTGGCTCAGTGGGTAAGATGCCAGGCTTGTCGATCGGAAGAGTTAGGAGGATCGAATCTCTAGCCCCACGTGACGGAGTGAGCTCCACATTTGTGCAGTCGTGTCCGACTCTAGGGGCCGGTGCTCATCTCCGTTTGTTAGCTGAAGAGCCAGCGCTGTCCGAAGACGCTTCCATGGTCATGTGGCCAGCATGACGCACGCGGAACGCTGTTACCTACCCACCGAAGTGGTACCTATTCATCTACTTGCATTTGCATGCTTTCCAATTGCTAGGTTGGCAAGAGCTGGGGCTAGTGCGGGAGCTCACTCCGTCACACGGAGCTAGGCATTCGAACCTCTGAACTTGCGATCTTCCGATCGACAAGCCTGGCGTCTTACCTGCTGAGCCACCACGCCCCTATTCTTTAAGAATAGTCTTCTGGAATTCTGCCCTGTCTCAGGAAGCAACAGTCAGAGACAGACCTAGAACTGAGTAAATAAGCCAGAGTCAAGTGACTGTGATATCTAATCAGTTGAAAGATAGAAGACTTGCCTTGTAGTCATGTGATTGATTGAAGAAACCTCATTGAACATAGCCAAAAAATCCAAAGCAGAGTCAAGGACAAAAACTGGAAAGCAGGACACGTGACAGCAAGGTTAAGCGGATCCAGAAGTTGCTTCAGCACCTAGCTACTCTCGAATGGAAAAATTTATGCCTCAACCTCAGACTCAAGCGATGCTCACTTAAGGCTATTCAGATCACTGACCTACTTAGGAGTACGTAGGGCTTCCTAATTGCATCCAATGGTTTACTACAGTGTTTCTCAACCTCAGCAACTTTAAGATGTGTGGCTGGGGAATTCTGGGAGTTGGAGTCCACACGTCTTAAAGTTGCTGAGGTTGAGAAACGCTGGAATGGAATGTGAGCTAGGTGGGCCTAGGCCTGATCTAGCAAAATTATTCTGAGGTACTCCTTGATTCGTGAGTTGAACTCTTCTTCCAAAAGTGTTTTCCCATGAAGCCAAGTGCTTCTACACCTTAGTCTGTTTACTCACGAGCTTCCTGTCGTTGTGGAGGCTCAGCAGGCAGTTCTTGGTGCTAGTGATGGACTCACCTGCCTGGCTTTCAGGGGTTCCTGGCGCAGCCTCTTCACAGACACTGGCTCTAAGGAGTCTGCCTGTCCTCTAGGAGATCTGCCCCTGCCATCCTAAACAATAAATGAAAAGGCCAAAAGATGAATCTGAACACAACTGGACATGCTGTTCAGCTGAAATTGCAGAATAGAGAGACTCAAAGCTGTTTGGACTGCTGATCTCCTAGGGACCATAAGGAAGGTTTGGGGGTATAAATTAATTGCGACATTCCTTGATTAATCAAGGGTAGATTTTACACAGCCCTCTATTTCCCTCATCCCTCATTTTCAGAGCTTAAAAAATACAGAACCCCAATAATCAGATTGGTTTTGTCCCTTTTTTTCTTTTCTGTTTTCTAAAAAACCATGTTACCATTTGCCTTTTTTTCTTTTAAACAAAGCCAAAGAAGGAAAGGTATAAACTGTTGTGTAAAAATATGCGGAATATAATAGCACCCTTGCAAAGAGTGTTTTTCCAGCTTCTGGCTGGTTAAAAGAACTGTTGACTACTGCGAAGCAAAGAGCAAATTTGCAAGAAAGGGCACGACACAATAGAGCTGTGATTATTAGATGGAACGGTTGGGCTTTTTAATGGAAGGAACTTTACAGTCATTTTCAAATGTGATTTTATAATTGTAATAATAAAAATAATAAGAGTGTGAGGATAATAATAATAATTCTGGCAATACTTTAAAAAGCCGTTCCTTCCTTTCCTCCACGTTTAATTCAGCACAGAAACCAGTCTAGCGAAAGACCAGGAAAAGCAGCTGGGAACATTATGTGTTCCTCTTTTGTAATTGCAAAGATGTTTCTGAGTTTTTATTGAGAGGGCCGGCAATTAATATCTGTGCATCCTCTGTCAATAGGATGCTCTGAGTAGCACTCCATAAAGACACCCTTTGTCTCTCTAATAATGAGGCAGACAGTTCAAGCTGTACAATGTCCAAGTTCCAGACAGGTGGAATAAGGAGGTGGCATCTGTCTAAATATTGAATGCCACGCTTCCCCCATCTGCTACGATAACAGAGCGAGGCTGTTTGGCTTCAGTTTATCCCATTCTGTGTGCAACTAGCCAGCCATATGCCCCATAGGCTCCACGTGCCACCAGAGCAACACGGCTACCGAAGCAGCCTTGGAGCTGGTAACCGAACAAGTTGGGGGAAAAAGAAGCTGGGAAGGGGAGGGGTGGGTTCAAAGGTCAGGCACGTGCTGGAATCAGCAGGTGACACTCAATACAGCTACTGAGATGTCCTGAAAGGACCAATAGGACAGAGACCTTCAAAGTCAATTGCCAGAATGAAGTGAGCTGCCAATCAAATTTTCCAACCACATACCTTCCAGGCTAGTCAAATAAGAAGATTTAGAGCACATGGCAGCTCTTCATTTATAATCCTGACTTAGCCCAGCATGGCTTAGTTCTGTTGACAGATGATGGGCACCAGCCAGCTGGGGTGGATCTTAGACAAACTACCACTGTAAAATTAAAATTAAATTAGTGCCACACTTGGGCACATTGGTTAGGCAACAGTTATGCAATCTGTTCAAGAGTCATCTTCAGTGTCAATAATGATCTAAAGTTGATGCAGTTTGTTTATTTATTTATTTATTTGTTTATTTATTTATTTATTTATTTATTTATTTATTTATTTATTATTGTATTTATACCCCACCTATCCCCTCCCTAACGGAGGACTAGCTAGCTAGCTAGCTGTCTGGGAGGAGGTAAATTGCAGATTTTAATGTTATCTCCACTTTCTTGACTCCCATTAAAAAAATACCAATCTAGTATTTTGGGGGCCTCCAACACCCAAGCCCTCAACAGCACCCCTCATACTTGTAACGTTCATGGAGGCTTTGTTTGAATTGTGACGTGGTATTAAGATTCATTATCAAGATTTATCCTATACTTCCATTTCAAATCTATTTTGGCATGAAGCATTATAGAATATTTATTTGTTGGTATATGTTTGGTTTCAAAATTTATTTCCCACATTTCTTATAGACCCTCCCCAAAAACCAAAACAAAGGAAATGAAAACTAAATAAACCCACTCATCCTTTTACATCTGATAGCAAAAGTTTCTGTTATTAATAGATGACCAGATGTTCTGATGAAGCAAAAAGGACTACAGATGTTTGAGGCAGAAGCATAGCTGCCTGTTGTGTAGCTGCTTAATCTGTTAATCACGTTGCTGATGTCTGCTTTGGAGTAAAAATAAAGCAATCAATCTTGGGCTACTTGTCCAAATGTACTCACAATGTTGTCCATAGCAATAAAAGAGGGTATTCTGTGTCGGAATAAAGCTACCTAGTTTATAAAGATGTGCAATGATCCTATACACTAAGCATTATCTCCCAAAAGATGGTAAGATGGTGAATTAATGCATAGAGGGGTGGGTGGAGTCAGGATGATGCTTTTAGTCCTATCCCTGATCTTTGCTAGCATACTTAACTAACATTCTGCACCACTCCACACAATATCTGCACAGGGTCTGTGCCTATGTCATCTAGTCCCTATAAAAATGTAAGGGTATTGATCCTGCAGGAAAGGTGTAAATATTTATTGCATCTGGTAACAAATTTGGAAACCACCTCCCATGACCATTACAACATCCATGACCCAGTACAGCTCCTGAGCATTATGGGAAGTAAATATGGTGAGTAGCTGCTGAGCCCGATTACTGCTATTGGTCTAGATCACTGCCAGTTACTTTCACCAGGTGGGCCTTACTGGGGAACCCTGAAAAGTCAAGCCAATCTACTACCTGCTTTGTCATCTACACTGGGTTGCTATGAGCTCTGGCCATCCTTTTTGTGTAACTAAAGCACAACCTAACAGACTAAATACGATCCCTGGGGAAGGTAATGGCAACCCACCCCAGTATTCTTGCCATGAAAACTAAATGGATCAGTACAACCAAAGATATGTCGGTATACCATCGGAAGATGGGACTCCCAGGTCGGAAGATGGTCAAAATGCTACTGGGGAGGAACAGAGGATACGTTCAACTAGCCCCAGATGTGATGACGCAGCTAGCTCAAAGCCGAAAGGACGGCTAGCGGCCGACGGTGCTGGTGGTGAACGACGAATCCGATGTTCTAAAGATCAACACACCATAGGAACCTGGAATGTAAGATCTATGAGCCAGGGCAAATTGGATGTGGTTATTGGTGAGATGTCAAGATTAAATATAGACATTTTAGGTGTCAGTGAACTGAAATGGACTGGGATGGGCCACTTCACATCAGATGACCACCAGATCTACTACTGTGGACAAGAGGACCACAGAAGAAATGGAGTAGCCTTCATAATTAATAATAAAGTGGCTAAAGCAGTGCTTGGATACAATCCAAAAAACGATAGAATGATCTCAATTCGAATTCAGGGTAAGCCATTTAACATCACAGTGATCCAAATATACGCCCCAACCACAGATGCTGAAGAAGCAGAAGTAGATCAGTTCTATGAGGATCTGCAGCACCTACTAGATAATACACCAAAAAGAGATGTTATTTTCATTACAGGAGACTGGAATGCTAAGGTGGGTAGTCAGACGACACCTGGAATTACAGGCAAGCATGGTCTGGGAGAACAAAATGAAGCAGGACATAGGCTGATAGAATTTTGCCAAGACAACTCACTGTGCATAACAAACACTCTCTTCCAACAACCTAAAAGACGACTTTATACATGGACTTCACCAGATGGTCGACACCGAAATCAGATTGACTACATCCTTTGCAGCCAAAGGTGGCGGACATCTATACAGTCGGTAAAAACAAGACCTGGAGCTGACTGTAGTTCAGATCACGAACTTCTTATTGCAAAATTTAGAATCAGACTAAAGAGAATAGGGAAGACCCACAGATCAGTTAGATATGAGCTCACTAATATTCCTAAGGAATATGCAGTGGAGGTGAAGAATAGATTTAAGGGACTAGATTTAGTAGATAGGGTCCCAGAAGAACTATGGACAGAAGTTCGCAACATTGTTCAGGAGGCGGCAACAAAAAACGTCCCAAAGAAAAAGAAAACCAAGAAGGCAAGATGGCTGTCTGCTGAAACACTGGAAGTAGCCCAAGAAAGAAGGAAAACAAAAGGCAACAGTGATAGGGGGAGATATGCCCAATTAAATGCAAAATTCCAGAGGTTAGCCAGAAGAGATAAGGAATTATTTTTAAACAAGCAATGTGCGGAAGTGGAAGAAGACAATAGAATAGGAAGGACAAGAGACCTCTTCCAGAAAATTAGAAACATCGGAGGTAAATTCCAGGCAAAAATGGGTATGATCAAAAACAAAGATGGCAAGGACCTAACAGAAGCAGAAGAGATCAAGAAAAGGTGGCAAGAATATACGGAAGATCTGTATAGGAAGGATAATAATATTGGAGATAGCTTTGACGGTGTGGTCAGTGAGTTAGAGCCAGACATCCTGAAGAGTGAGGTTGAATGGGCCTTAAGAAGCATTGCTAATAACAAGGCAGCAGGAGACGACGGTATCCCAGCTGAACTGTTTAAAATCTTGCAAGATGATGCTGTCAAGGTGATGCATGCCATATGCCAGCAAATTTGGAAAACACAAGAATGGCCATCAGATTGGAAAAAATCAACTTATATCCCCATACCAAAAAAGGGAAGCACTAAAGAATGTTCAAACTATCGAACAGTGGCACTTATTTCACATGCCAGTAAGGTAATGCTCAAGATCTTGCAGGGTCGACTCCAGCAATTCATGGAGCGAGAATTGCCAGATGTACAAGCTGGGTTTAGAAAAGGCAGAGGAACTAGAGACCAAATTGCCAATATCCGCTGGATAATGGAGAAAGCCAGGGAATTTCAGAAAAACATCTATTTCTGTTTTATTGACTATTCTAAAGCCTTTGACTGTGTGGATCATAACAAATTGTGGCAAGTTCTTGGTGGTATGGGGATACCAAGTCATCTTGTCTTCCTCCTGAGGAATCTGTATAACGACCAAGTAGCAACGGTAAGAACAGAGCACGGAACAACGGACTGGTTTAAAATTGGGAAAGGAGTACGGCAGGGTTGTATACTCTCACCCTACCTATTCAACCTGTACGCAGAACACATCATGCGACATGCTGGGCTTGAGGAATCCAAGGCTGGAGTTAAAATCGCTGGAAGAAACATTAACAATCTCAGATATGCAGATGATACCACTTTGATGGCTGAAAGCGAGGAGGAGTTGAGGAGCCTTATGACGAAGGTGAAAGAAGAAAGTGCAAAAGCTGGGTTGCAGCTAAACCTCAAAAAAACCAAGATTATGGCAACGAGCTTGATTGATGACTGGCAAATAGAGGGAGAAAAAGTGGAGGCAGTGACAGACTTTGTATTTCTAGGCGCAAAGATTACTGCAGACGCTGACTGCAGCCAGGAAATCAGAAGACGTCTACTTCTTGGGAGGAGAGCAATGGCAAATCTTGATAAAATAGTTAAGAGCAGAGACATCACACTGACAACAAAGGTCCGCATAGTTAAAGCAATGGTATTCCCTGTAGTAACCTATGGCTGCGAGAGCTGGACCATAAGGAAGGCTGAGCGAAGGAAGATAGATGCTTTTGAACTGTGGTGTTGGAGGAAAATTCTGAGAGTGCCTTGGACTGCAAGAAGATCAAACCAGTCCATACTCCAGGAAATCAAGCCAGACTGCTCACTTGAGGGAATGATATTAAAGGCAAAACTGAAGTACTTTGGCCACATAATGAGAAGACAGGATACTCTGGAGAAGAAGCTGATGCTAGGGAAAGTGGAAGGCAAAAGGAAGAGGGGCCGACCAAGGGCAAGATGGATGGATGGTATTCTGGAGGTGACGGACTCAACCATTGGGGAGCTGGGGATGGTGACGGCCGACAGAAAGCTCTGGCGTGGACTGGTCCATGAAGTCACGAAGAGTCGGAAACGACTGAACGAATAAACAACAACAAAGCACAACCTCAAAACACACAGAGAGAAATAGGATTCATACATCACATTAAACCATAGTTTGCTTAGCCATGTTTTATTCAACCAACCACAATTAATTGAATTGATGCAACATGCTAAGCCTTAAATCACAATTTACAAGCCATAATGGCTAGGTTCACACCACATACTAAGTCAAAAACAAATCACACTGTGTCTATGAAGGTTCTCAGTCATCCAGGTGGAATTTTCTGTAGCTTGAATCATGTCAACTGGATTTCTATTTTCTTAATGGAAACGTTTCGCTCCTTATCCAAGGGGCTTCTTCAGTCTGAGCAAAGTTGGTAAGGGAATCCTAAATATGTTCCTAGGTAGCTGTGTGACCTTACACCTGGGGCTAGATCATGGTTATATTGAGATGTAATTTTTAAGTCCTTTTATCATCTAATGGAGGGTCGTTAAAAACACCATGCTGCTGTTGAGCTTCTGAAATGGTCTTAATCTTCCTAGGCACAGAAGACAACACGGGGAGGAAGATGGGGGAGAGTTTGTGCCTGAGGCCCCCACCTCTATTCAAGGAAGGATTTTCCAAGTTGGCATAAATGGATTCCTTGACCCCTCTCTCAAACCACCTATCTTCTCTGTCTAAAATGTGAACATTAATGTCCTCAAATGAGTGTCCTTTTTCTTTTAGATGAAGATAAACTGCTGACTCTGGTCCTGTGGTGTTATTTCTCCTGTGTTGTGCCATCCTCCTGTACATAGGTTGTTTGGTTTCTCCAATGTAGAGTTCAGAGCACTCCTCACTGCACTGGATTGCATAAACTACATTGCTTTTCTTATGTTTTGGAGTTTGATCTTTGGGGTGTACAAGCCTCTGTCTCAGTGTGTTGGTGGGTTTGAAATATACAGGTATGTGGTGTTTGCCAAATATCCGTTTTATCTTTTCAGACACGCCAGCCATGTAGGGAATGACCAGGTTCTTTCGTTTACTCTGAGTCTCAGCCCTATCTGTCGCTGTTTTAGGTCTGGTAGATTTAGATTTGGTGAAGGCCCAATTTGGATATCCACAGGCCTTCAGGGCTGTTCTCAGGTGCTGATTTTCATTCTTTTTGGAATCCATGGAGGTGGGGATGGTTTCTGCTCTGTGTGACAATGTCCTGATGACTCCTAGTTTGTGCTGCAGTGGATGGTGGGAGTCAAACATCAGATATTGATCTGTGTGTGTGGGTTTCCTGTAGATCCCTATTTCTAGCTTGCCACCGGTCCCAATGAGGACTTCACAGTCTAGGAATGCCAGTCTGTTGTCCTTGGTGTCTTCTCTGGTGAAGCTAATGTTGGCATCTATAGTGTTTATATGGTCCGTGAAGGCCTGTACTTCCTGGGCCTTGATTTTGACCCAGGTGTCATCCACATACCTAAACCAGTGGGTGGGCACCGTTCCCTGGAATGTGTTGAGTGCTTTCTTCTCCACTTCTTCCATGTATAAATTGGCCACAATGGGTGACACAGGAGAACCCATGGCACAGCCGTGTTTTTGTCTGTAAAAGTCACCTCTGTATGTGAAATAAGTGGTGTTAAGACACAGGTCCAGAAGATGGCAGATCTGGTTTGGGTTGAGATGGCTTCTCCTTTCCAGGGTGCTGTCCTCTTCTAGTCTCTTCCTGACAGCGGATAGAGCATGAGTGGTGGGGATGCTGGTGAAAAGGGAGGACACATCAAAGGAGACCATAGTTTCATCTGTATCCAGTTTCAGGATCTTTGCTTTGGAAACAAATTCTTCCGAATTATGGATGTGGTGTTCAGAGTGTCCAACTAGAGGTGCTAGTATGGTAGAGAGGTGTTTGGCAATGTTGTATGTTACCGAATTGATGCTGCTGACTATGGGTCGGAGGGGTGTTCCTTCCTTGTGGATCTTAGGAAGTCCGTAGATGCAGGGGATGGCTTCTCCAGGATACAGACGGTGGTAGGTAATCCTATCGATGGAGCCATCATGTTCCAATTGTTTCAAACTGTCTATTGCCTTTTTCTTGTAATTGTTGGTGGGGTCTCTTTTCAGTTTTTCATATGTATGGTGATCCTCCAAAAGTGAGGTAATTTTATTGTGGTAGTCTGCAGTGTTTAGAACCACTGTACATCTTCCTTTGTCAGCAGGTAAAATGGTGATGGTTTCATCTTTGCTGAGGGCTGTCAGGGCTCTCCTCTCTTGGACGGTAAGGTTGGGGGGAGGAGGTTGAGCACTGGACAGAGCTGCAGATATTTTAAGCCGGAGTTGTTCTGCTTCTTCAAAAGGTAGGTGGTTGTTGTGGATGGCAGATTCTGTGGCTGTAATGAGCTCCACAACCGGAACTTGCTTGGGAGTGATGGCAAAATTAAGACCTTTGGCTAGGACATCTCTCTCTGGTTGGGTAAGTTCTCTGTCTGAGAGATTTTTCACCCACATGTTCTTTTTGTCCTCTGTGGTCCTGTTGTTGTTGTTCCTCCCAGTGGTTTCTCCAGTTCCTTGTTTCTGCTTGCTGCGAGAAAGAAGAATGTCAAATTTCTTAGTTTGCCTCTCCTTTGTCTTGTGATGCTGGGCCAGCTGTACTTTATTGCCAAGCTGAATAACTCTATCCAGGATTGGGTCAGGAAGGGTGGATGTGAGTTCCTGGTGAAGGTTTTCAAAATTGTATTGCAGGGCATCAATGGTGAAGTGGACTTGCCTTATTCTTTCATTTAGAAGATGTCTTTGTGCCTGCTGCAGGATCTGATCTGCTCTGTGACCCTTAACTGTAGATTGCAGGCGTAGGCTTGTCGGGATGAGTCTCTGTTGTCTGCATCTGAGGTTAAAACGTAGGTGGTTTCTATAGTCTGCCACCTTTCTTGCTGTCTTCTCGAATTTCCTTACCAACTTCAGGGTTTCATCCCCAAAATGTATGGCAATATGTCTATGAAGGTTCTCAGTCATCCAGGTGGAATTTTCTGTAGCTTGAATCATGTCAACTGGATTTCTATTTTCTTAATGGAAACGTTTCGCTCCTTATCCAAGGGGCTTCTTCAGTCTGAGCAAAGTTGGTAAGGGAATCCTAAATATGTTCCTAGGTAGCTGTGTGACCTTACACCTGGGGCTAGATCATGGTTATATTGAGATGTAATTTTTAAGTCCTTTTATCATCTAATGGAGGGTCGTTAAAAACACCATGCTGCTGTTGAGCTTCTGAAATGGTCTTAATCTTCCTAGGCACAGAAGACAACACGGGGAGGAAGATGGGGGAGAGTTTGTGCCTGAGGCCCCCACCTCTATTCAAGGAAGGATTTTCCAAGTTGGCATAAATGGATTCCTTGACCCCTCTCTCAAACCACCTATCTTCTCTGTCTAAAATGTGAACATTAATGTCCTCAAATGAGTGTCCTTTTTCTTTTAGATGAAGATAAACTGCTGACTCTGGTCCTGTGGTGTTATTTCTCCTGTGTTGTGCCATCCTCCTGTACATAGGTTGTTTGGTTTCTCCAATGTAGAGTTCAGAGCACTCCTCACTGCACTGGATTGCATAAACTACATTGCTTTTCTTATGTTTTGGAGTTTGATCTTTGGGGTGTACAAGCCTCTGTCTCAGTGTGTTGGTGGGTTTGAAATATACAGGTATGTGGTGTTTGCCAAATATCCGTTTTATCTTTTCAGACACGCCAGCCATGTAGGGAATGACCAGGTTCTTTCGTTTACTCTGAGTCTCAGCCCTATCTGTCGCTGTTTTAGGTCTGGTAGATTTAGATTTGGTGAAGGCCCAATTTGGATATCCACAGGCCTTCAGGGCTGTTCTCAGGTGCTGATTTTCATTCTTTTTGGAATCCATGGAGGTGGGGATGGTTTCTGCTCTGTGTGACAATGTCCTGATGACTCCTAGTTTGTGCTGCAGTGGATGGTGGGAGTCAAACATCAGATATTGATCTGTGTGTGTGGGTTTCCTGTAGATCCCTATTTCTAGCTTGCCACCGGTCCCAATGAGGACTTCACAGTCTAGGAATGCCAGTCTGTTGTCCTTGGTGTCTTCTCTGGTGAAGCTAATGTTGGCATCTATAGTGTTTATATGGTCCGTGAAGGCCTGTACTTCCTGGGCCTTGATTTTGACCCAGGTGTCATCCACATACCTAAACCAGTGGGTGGGCACCGTTCCCTGGAATGTGTTGAGTGCTTTCTTCTCCACTTCTTCCATGTATAAATTGGCCACAATGGGTGACACAGGAGAACCCATGGCACAGCCGTGTTTTTGTCTGTAAAAGTCACCTCTGTATGTGAAATAAGTGGTGTTAAGACACAGGTCCAGAAGATGGCAGATCTGGTTTGGGTTGAGATGGCTTCTCCTTTCCAGGGTGCTGTCCTCTTCTAGTCTCTTCCTGACAGCGGATAGAGCATGAGTGGTGGGGATGCTGGTGAAAAGGGAGGACACATCAAAGGAGACCATAGTTTCATCTGTATCCAGTTTCAGGATCTTTGCTTTGGAAACAAATTCTTCCGAATTATGGATGTGGTGTTCAGAGTGTCCAACTAGAGGTGCTAGTATGGTAGAGAGGTGTTTGGCAATGTTGTATGTTACCGAATTGATGCTGCTGACTATGGGTCGGAGGGGTGTTCCTTCCTTGTGGATCTTAGGAAGTCCGTAGATGCAGGGGATGGCTTCTCCAGGATACAGACGGTGGTAGGTAATCCTATCGATGGAGCCATCATGTTCCAATTGTTTCAAACTGTCTATTGCCTTTTTCTTGTAATTGTTGGTGGGGTCTCTTTTCAGTTTTTCATATGTATGGTGATCCTCCAAAAGTGAGGTAATTTTATTGTGGTAGTCTGCAGTGTTTAGAACCACTGTACATCTTCCTTTGTCAGCAGGTAAAATGGTGATGGTTTCATCTTTGCTGAGGGCTGTCAGGGCTCTCCTCTCTTGGACGGTAAGGTTGGGGGGAGGAGGTTGAGCACTGGACAGAGCTGCAGATATTTTAAGCCGGAGTTGTTCTGCTTCTTCAAAAGGTAGGTGGTTGTTGTGGATGGCAGATTCTGTGGCTGTAATGAGCTCCACAACCGGAACTTGCTTGGGAGTGATGGCAAAATTAAGACCTTTGGCTAGGACATCTCTCTCTGGTTGGGTAAGTTCTCTGTCTGAGAGATTTTTCACCCACATGTTCTTTTTGTCCTCTGTGGTCCTGTTGTTGTTGTTCCTCCCAGTGGTTTCTCCAGTTCCTTGTTTCTGCTTGCTGCGAGAAAGAAGAATGTCAAATTTCTTAGTTTGCCTCTCCTTTGTCTTGTGATGCTGGGCCAGCTGTACTTTATTGCCAAGCTGAATAACTCTATCCAGGATTGGGTCAGGAAGGGTGGATGTGAGTTCCTGGTGAAGGTTTTCAAAATTGTATTGCAGGGCATCAATGGTGAAGTGGACTTGCCTTATTCTTTCATTTAGAAGATGTCTTTGTGCCTGCTGCAGGATCTGATCTGCTCTGTGACCCTTAACTGTAGATTGCAGGCGTAGGCTTGTCGGGATGAGTCTCTGTTGTCTGCATCTGAGGTTAAAACGTAGGTGGTTTCTATAGTCTGCCACCTTTCTTGCTGTCTTCTCGAATTTCCTTACCAACTTCAGGGTTTCATCCCCAAAATGTATGGCAATATGTCTATGAAGGTTCTCAGTCATCCAGGTGGAATTTTCTGTAGCTTGAATCATGTCAACTGGATTTCTATTTTCTTAATGGAAACGTTTCGCTCCTTATCCAAGGGGCTTCTTCAGTCTGAGCAAAGTTGGTAAGGGAATCCTAAATATGTTCCTAGGTAGCTGTGTGACCTTACACCTGGGGCTAGATCATGGTTATATTGAGATGTAATTTTTAAGTCCTTTTATCATCTAATGGAGGGTCGTTAAAAACACCATGCTGCTGTTGAGCTTCTGAAATGGTCTTAATCTTCCTAGGCACAGAAGACAACACGGGGAGGAAGATGGGGGAGAGTTTGTGCCTGAGGCCCCCACCTCTATTCAAGGAAGGATTTTCCAAGTTGGCATAAATGGATTCCTTGACCCCTCTCTCAAACCACCTATCTTCTCTGTCTAAAATGTGAACATTAATGTCCTCAAATGAGTGTCCTTTTTCTTTTAGATGAAGATAAACTGCTGACTCTGGTCCTGTGGTGTTATTTCTCCTGTGTTGTGCCATCCTCCTGTACATAGGTTGTTTGGTTTCTCCAATGTAGAGTTCAGAGCACTCCTCACTGCACTGGATTGCATAAACTACATTGCTTTTCTTATGTTTTGGAGTTTGATCTTTGGGGTGTACAAGCCTCTGTCTCAGTGTGTTGGTGGGTTTGAAATATACAGGTATGTGGTGTTTGCCAAATATCCGTTTTATCTTTTCAGACACGCTTTATCTTTTCAGACATACAGAGGTGACTTTTACAGACAAAAACACGGCTGTGCCATGGGTTCTCCTGTGTCACCCATTGTGGCCAATTTATACATGGAAGAAGTGGAGAAGAAAGCACTCAACACATTCCAGGGAACGGTGCCCACCCACTGGTTTAGGTATGTGGATGACACCTGGGTCAAAATCAAGGCCCAGGAAGTACAGGCCTTCACGGACCATATAAACACTATAGATGCCAACATTAGCTTCACCAGAGAAGACACCAAGGACAACAGACTGGCATTCCTAGACTGTGAAGTCCTCATTGGGACCGGTGGCAAGCTAGAAATAGGGATCTACAGGAAACCCACACACACAGATCAATATCTGATGTTTGACTCCCACCATCCACTGCAGCACAAACTAGGAGTCATCAGGACATTGTCACACAGAGCAGAAACCATCCCCACCTCCATGGATTCCAAAAAGAATGAAAATCAGCACCTGAGAACAGCCCTGAAGGCCTGTGGATATCCAAATTGGGCCTTCACCAAATCTAAATCTACCAGACCTAAAACAGCGACAGATAGGGCTGAGACTCAGAGTAAACGAAAGAACCTGGTCATTCCCTACATGGCTGGCGTGTCTGAAAAGATAAAACGGATATTTGGCAAACACCACATACCTGTATATTTCAAACCCACCAACACACTGAGACAGAGGCTTGTACACCCCAAAGATCAAACTCCAAAACATAAGAAAAGCAATGTAGTTTATGCAATCCAGTGCAGTGAGGAGTGCTCTGAACTCTACATTGGAGAAACCAAACAACCTATGTACAGGAGGATGGCACAACACAGGAGAAATAACACCACAGGACCAGAGTCAGCAGTTTATCTTCATCTAAAAGAAAAAGGACACTCATTTGAGGACATTAATGTTCACATTTTAGACAGAGAAGATAGGTGGTTTGAGAGAGGGGTCAAGGAATCCATTTATGCCAACTTGGAAAATCCTTCCTTGAATAGAGGTGGGGGCCTCAGGCACAAACTCTCCCCCATCTTCCTCCCCGTGTTGTCTTCTGTGCCTAGGAAGATTAAGACCATTTCAGAAGCTCAACAGCAGCATGGTGTTTTTAACGACCCTCCATTAGATGATAAAAGGACTTAAAAATTACATCTCAATATAACCATGATCTAGCCCCAGGTGTAAGGTCACACAGCTACCTAGGAACATATTTAGGATTCCCTTACCAACTTTGCTCAGACTGAAGAAGCCCCTTGGATAAGGAGCGAAACGTTTCCATTAAGAAAATAGAAATCCAGTTGACATGATTCAAGCTACAGAAAATTCCACCTGGATGACTGAGAACCTTCATAGACATATTGCCATACATTTTGGGGATGAAACCCTGAAGTTGGTAAGGAAATTCGAGAAGACAGCAAGAAAGGTGGCAGACTATAGAAACCACCTACGTTTTAACCTCAGATGCAGACAACAGAGACTCATCCCGACAAGCCTACGCCTGCAATCTACAGTTAAGGGTCACAGAGCAGATCAGATCCTGCAGCAGGCACAAAGACATCTTCTAAATGAAAGAATAAGGCAAGTCCACTTCACCATTGATGCCCTGCAATACAATTTTGAAAACCTTCACCAGGAACTCACATCCACCCTTCCTGACCCAATCCTGGATAGAGTTATTCAGCTTGGCAATAAAGTACAGCTGGCCCAGCATCACAAGACAAAGGAGAGGCAAACTAAGAAATTTGACATTCTTCTTTCTCGCAGCAAGCAGAAACAAGGAACTGGAGAAACCACTGGGAGGAACAACAACAACAGGACCACAGAGGACAAAAAGAACATGTGGGTGAAAAATCTCTCAGACAGAGAACTTACCCAACCAGAGAGAGATGTCCTAGCCAAAGGTCTTAATTTTGCCATCACTCCCAAGCAAGTTCCGGTTGTGGAGCTCATTACAGCCACAGAATCTGCCATCCACAACAACCACCTACCTTTTGAAGAAGCAGAACAACTCCGGCTTAAAATATCTGCAGCTCTGTCCAGTGCTCAACCTCCTCCCCCCAACCTTACCGTCCAAGAGAGGAGAGCCCTGACAGCCCTCAGCAAAGATGAAACCATCACCATTTTACCTGCTGACAAAGGAAGATGTACAGTGGTTCTAAACACTGCAGACTACCACAATAAAATTACCTCACTTTTGGAGGATCACCATACATATGAAAAACTGAAAAGAGACCCCACCAACAATTACAAGAAAAAGGCAATAGACAGTTTGAAACAATTGGAACATGATGGCTCCATCGATAGGATTACCTACCACCGTCTGTATCCTGGAGAAGCCATCCCCTGCATCTACGGACTTCCTAAGATCCACAAGGAAGGAACACCCCTCCGACCCATAGTCAGCAGCATCAATTCGGTAACATACAACATTGCCAAACACCTCTCTACCATACTAGCACCTCTAGTTGGACACTCTGAACACCACATCCATAATTCGGAAGAATTTGTTTCCAAAGCAAAGATCCTGAAACTGGATACAGATGAAACTATGGTCTCCTTTGATGTGTCCTCCCTTTTCACCAGCATCCCCACCACTCATGCTCTATCCGCTGTCAGGAAGAGACTAGAAGAGGACAGCACCCTGGAAAGGAGAAGCCATCTCAACCCAAACCAGATCTGCCATCTTCTGGACCTGTGTCTTAACACCACTTATTTCACATACAGAGGTGACTTTTACAGACAAAAACACGGCTGTGCCATGGGTTCTCCTGTGTCACCCATTGTGGCCAATTTATACATGGAAGAAGTGGAGAAGAAAGCACTCAACACATTCCAGGGAACGGTGCCCACCCACTGGTTTAGGTATGTGGATGACACCTGGGTCAAAATCAAGGCCCAGGAAGTACAGGCCTTCACGGACCATATAAACACTATAGATGCCAACATTAGCTTCACCAGAGAAGACACCAAGGACAACAGACTGGCATTCCTAGACTGTGAAGTCCTCATTGGGACCGGTGGCAAGCTAGAAATAGGGATCTACAGGAAACCCACACACACAGATCAATATCTGATGTTTGACTCCCACCATCCACTGCAGCACAAACTAGGAGTCATCAGGACATTGTCACACAGAGCAGAAACCATCCCCACCTCCATGGATTCCAAAAAGAATGAAAATCAGCACCTGAGAACAGCCCTGAAGGCCTGTGGATATCCAAATTGGGCCTTCACCAAATCTAAATCTACCAGACCTAAAACAGCGACAGATAGGGCTGAGACTCAGAGTAAACGAAAGAACCTGGTCATTCCCTACATGGCTGGCGTGTCTGAAAAGATAAAACGGATATTTGGCAAACACCACATACCTGTATATTTCAAACCCACCAACACACTGAGACAGAGGCTTGTACACCCCAAAGATCAAACTCCAAAACATAAGAAAAGCAATGTAGTTTATGCAATCCAGTGCAGTGAGGAGTGCTCTGAACTCTACATTGGAGAAACCAAACAACCTATGTACAGGAGGATGGCACAACACAGGAGAAATAACACCACAGGACCAGAGTCAGCAGTTTATCTTCATCTAAAAGAAAAAGGACACTCATTTGAGGACATTAATGTTCACATTTTAGACAGAGAAGATAGGTGGTTTGAGAGAGGGGTCAAGGAATCCATTTATGCCAACTTGGAAAATCCTTCCTTGAATAGAGGTGGGGGCCTCAGGCACAAACTCTCCCCCATCTTCCTCCCCGTGTTGTCTTCTGTGCCTAGGAAGATTAAGACCATTTCAGAAGCTCAACAGCAGCATGGTGTTTTTAACGACCCTCCATTAGATGATAAAAGGACTTAAAAATTACATCTCAATATAACCATGATCTAGCCCCAGGTGTAAGGTCACACAGCTACCTAGGAACATATTTAGGATTCCCTTACCAACTTTGCTCAGACTGAAGAAGCCCCTTGGATAAGGAGCGAAACGTTTCCATTAAGAAAATAGAAATCCAGTTGACATGATTCAAGCTACAGAAAATCACACTGTGGTTTAGTGCAGAGAGAAGCACCCCTGTGGCAGACCAGATGTTGATGTTCCCAGCAGGCTTCGCCACTAGGCATGCTTGCTAGGGATGCTGGGAATTAGGAATTGTAATTTGGCAACATCTAGAATGCTGCTAGTTGCCTACTCCTGCAGCTAGAATAGCGAACAATTGTTAATGATTGCTAGTGATTCCATTATAGCAGGACTTTGGAGCAAAATTCAGAGACCCTCCTCAGCAGAATATGGGGGGTTGGGCAATCCCATCAGGGTTGCCTTAATATGTTTTGGAGTAAGGGAAGTCATATATATCACCCTTTAAAACCCATTAAGTCCAGAGTATACGTAGCATCACCTCATTTTACCACTGAGCATGGATGTAACCATCTTCACTTGTTTCCTTCCGTGGCCTGAATTTGAATGACCATGTATCTGACCTGACATAAGTGAACTCTTCTTTAAAGTGGTCCAAAATAGTTTAAAGATCAAAAACATCAGAATGGCAAGCAGGGCCTCAAAACTGTCCAGCGACAGCAGTGACTGTTCAGCAAACCAAGGAGTGACATTGGCCATCTGGTGATCTTCCCCACAGAGGTATTCTTTAAAGATTTTGGAATGCATTGCTTACTTTTGACAATACAGAAATGGCCTTGCCATTTCCTGGCCTTTGTGGTCTGGTAAGCAGAAGTTCTACCATTAATTGTAGAAGTTTGGGGGTGTCTGCAGGCTATCATCAGAAAAGTCAAGGTGGTGGCCACGGTGGTGCAATGGAAGCTCTGCCTGATTCTTATGTGTGTCACATAAAGAGAAAGTATGATTCCTGTAAGAAAAGTATTAGCAGATAGGTTAATTTTTCAATGGAATGAATGAAAAGCAGACAGAAGAAAACTATGTTATAGAGTGCTACAGAAGCATTCGGAGCTACATTAATGGAAAGTATAAAAGAGGATGCTTAGGAAAATGATAGGGGGCGCGATGGCTCAGCGGTTAAGACGCAGGCTTGTCAATTGGAAGGTTGCAAGTTCGGCGGTTCAAATCCCTACCCCTGCATGATGGAGTGAGCTCCCACGCTAGCCCCAGCTCTTGCCAACCTAGCAATTCGAAAGCATGCAAATGCAAGTAGATTAATAGGCACCACTTCGTTGGGTAGGTAACAGCGTTCCGCGTGTGTCATGCCGGCCACATGACCGTGGAAGCGTCTTCGGACAGCGCTGGCTCTTCGGCTAACAAACGGAGATGAGCACCGGCTCCTAGTCTCAGACACGACTGCACAAATGTGCGGGGAGAACCTTTACCTTTATTAGGGGAATAATAGTAATATGTCAAAAAGTGGAATTGAAATGAATACTATAATGTTAGTATGCAAGCAAATAAATGGTGCGAGAATGTTGACAAAGTTATTGATTTGATACATTATTTATATTATATATTTTATTATTAATTATATTTTTATATTATTATTTATTTGATATTTGATACATTGTTCCTAGTGTTAGCCCCATTGAGTTGTAGGATCCACTTGTTTTCCATTCCCATAGCCAAGCTATCAATGCATGGTGCAATGAGGTTTGTTTGTTTTTCAGCTGGCCTGTCACAGTGCCTGTGCAGCTAAGAGGGAGGGGTGGCCCAAAGTCACTCATGTGGCTTCTGTGCCTGTTGTTGTTGTTTATTCGTTCAGTCACTTCCGACTCTTCGTGACTTCATGGACCAGCCCACGCCAGAGCTTCCTGTCGGCCGTCGCCACCCCCAGCTCCCCCAAGGTCGAGTCCGTCACCTCCAGAATATCATCCATCCATCTTGCCCTTGGTCGGCCCCTCTTCCTTTGGCCTTCCACTTTCCCTAGCATCAGCTTCTTCTCCAGGGTATCCTGTCTTCTCATTATGTGGCCAAAGTACTTCAGTTTTGCCTTTAATATCATTCCCTCAAGTGAGCAGTCTGGCTTGATTTCCTGGAGTATGGACTGGTTTGATCTTCTTGCAGTCCAAGGCACTCTCAGAATTTTCCTCCAACATATGGGGGAAACTTTCATGTTTCTCAGCTTAAACATACTGATACTTTTTTATATGGATTCTTTGATTTTTGAATATATCACCCTGAACTCCTGTTTTGGATGATTATATATTGTTAAAGCAAGTAAATAACTCAGTTGGTGGACTGAGGACTTGCCAGTTTTCCCACTTCATAGGTCATCTGTTTTTCTCATTCTTCCTACTTCAATGCCAGTTTAGACTCTAATAATGTGTCTGTGTAGTTAGATTCTGTTTTGGGTTTGAGATTTTTGTTCCAGTGTGTCCTACTTCTATATTTATACTGAATCTCATTTGTCATTTTGTTGCCTGTTCTCATATTTTAGATGAACACGTTTGTCAACATGGCCTGCTTGGTTCTTATTATCCTATTAGTTTGACGCCATCCTTAAACACGGGTCACCTAAGTGCTCCTTTGTTGTTTATTCGTTCAGTCACTTCCGACTCTTCGTGACTTCATGGACCAGCCCACGCCAGAGCTTCCTGTCGGCCGTCACCATCCCAAGTACTTCAGTTTTGCCTTTAATATCATTCCCTCAAGTGAGCAGTCTGCCTTTATTTCTTGAAGTATCGACTGGTTTGATCTTCTTGCAGTACAAGGCACTCTCAGAATTTTCCTCCAACACCACAGTTCAAAAGCATCTATCTTCCTTCACTCAGCCTTCCTTATGGTCCAGCTCTCACAGCCATAGGTTACTACAGGGAATACGACTGCTTTAACTATGCGGACCTTTGTTGTCAGTGTGATGTCTCTGCTCTTAACTATTTTATCAATATTTGCCATTGCTCTCCTCCCAAGAAGTAGACGTCTTCTGATTTCCTGGCTGCAGTCAGCGTCTGTGCCTGAGGGAGAAGTAAAATTTGGGGCTCCCTGCTCCTAGTCCAGCATCTTAAACATCACTCCATACTGGTTCTCTCTTACGGTATTTGTTTCTTTATATATTTAATAATTTTAAATTATTGTATTGTATGCATAGTATGCTTGTTTTAAGCCACTTAGACTGAAGCGCTATAGAACTATTCATAATAAAAATAAATAAATAATAAAAATGGTAGGGCTCCAGGGACAGCCTGTGTAACTGAAGAAATGATAAAATATGGGTGTAATTTGTTTATGAAGTGGTTGTGCAACTTGTTTCACAGGTGTTTGAACAGTACATCCAATAAAAAGGGTACAGGAAGTGATACTGCACCCAATTTGGGAAACGCAGCGTAGCTTCATGCCAGGGAGGGGACGTGCAAATCAGAGTTTGCTCTTCAGCAGGTCATTGCAAAATGTATCAGTTAAGAAAGAAAGCGTATTGTTTTTATGTTGATTTAGGGAACGTATAGAATAAAGTGAATAGATTTGAATTATGGAATGATTGTTTAGCAAATGATTCAATGAGCAGAGAATGAAACAAGTATGTGTGATGTCTCCTTGGTTATTTAATATATTCATTGGTAAAGATGTAAGGCATGCCTGTGGTGACGTTAGAGATGTGTTGGTTGGGGAAATTCCAGGCATTTCCTAGCATTTTTGGATTTAGCTTGTTCTAGGATACTCACAGTTTCCCAGTTGAAACTATGGTTGACTCTGTCCATGTATTGTGAGAGTAAGGAGTTTTCATTGTGTCTTCTTATTGCTAGTTGGTATTTATGGATGCCTGACACACCAGACCTAGCTAAATACACTAAGACCGATTACTGCACAAATGTGGGATCTGGTAACAACATGGAGTGACCCTACTTTGGGCTGACCCAGCACCTCTACCTTCTGCTCTTCTAAGGAGGCTCCAAGCCTGTCCTTTCTACTTATACTAGTACCTTCTAAGACAGTGTTTCTCAACCTGAGCAACTTTAAGCTGTGTGGACTTCAACTCCCAGAATCCCCCAGCCAACATAAACAATGTCCCTTATTGTACTCATATATTGACTCCCTTCACACCACAGAAAACAACAACAAGAACCTGGTTTTTGTTATCTGTCTCCATCCCCTCCAGGGTCATCAGGCAGTTTCAGTTTGCCTACTCTGTCTCATATAGGTAAGGATAGATTATTATTTATCCCCCACACTATAAAGCACTGAACAAAGAGAGTTGAAGCTTAGAACACATCCACTGTCCCCAGCATATCAGCAGTTTACTTTGGTTTTCTAATGCATGATCAAAGGCTGTAAATATAGTCTAAACAGCATGAAATAATCACTAGGTGTACAATACAAACTGATTTTTAAAATGCACACACACAAAACAATATAAAACCCACTAAGCAAAATCCTACAACCAACCAATGCCTTTATACAAGAAGTGAATGCAAACTAATTTTATGATGCGCAGCCAAACAAAGCCGGTGGTATGGAAATTAGGGTTAAGAAGCTAACCTCCCTCCTACTTCTTCTTTGAAGATTCTTTCCTACTAGGGGAGAAGGTAATGAAAATATTTTACCTCCCCACTAATAATAGGGAAGGGCATTGAGCCAAAAAAAAAATTCCAAACAGAATAACCCTTCAGTGAAACATAGTTCTGTATGATTATAATAAAGAAAACACTGCTGTTGTTTTCCCCCCCAAAAAAAATCAGAAATGAACAATTCTATTACAGTTGTCCTGAAATGTAAACCTGTGTATAATCTGTTGTAGCACAGAAAAATAAATGCATTGTTTGCAGAATTCAATTTCTGTTAATATCAATTTTTTAGTTGGGAGAAGAGGACATTTCTAGTCCATATGGAAGCTAGTCATGCATACTGCTAGGGAGGCTTATATACAAAAGAGGTTTTAATATTATCTACATATATATGACATGCACCATACACTCTCTCTTGTTAACCTGGAATTGTTCTCCATTTGCCAATCCTGCATCTATAATTTCCTTTCTGATATCTGTACTTAAGCATTTTCTCATTACCTCAGAGTAAATATGTTCAAGATCGATCTTTGCATATTTCTTAAGCTATCCCCTCCTTGCATGCTAGGAACCCCTCTGAATAGTTACGTAGACTTGGCTTTCTCTCACTGGGTTGCTTTTCACAAAGGTATCTCAGTCTGTTTGCCAGTCATCCACTTCTTTCTTCACAACATTGCCAATAGATGGCCCTCTTCCTTCCCCTCTTGGCCAAACTCATATCAATTCCTTAATACCCTTTGCCTGGATTACTGTAGTTGATTGATTATCTGCCATCAATTTGGTGTTGTCTCTTAGTGACTACATAGATGATCTCCAGGATGACCTGGCCCTAACCTGGCCCTTCAGGTAGTAGAGTGCTGTACCCATTGCCACTGTAATCAAGTCCACTGCTGCTGGTCATCCTTTTTCTCTTTCCTTCCATCTTTTCCAGTATTATAGACTTCTCAAGAAAGCTAGGACTGCATAATGTGTCCAAAATATGATAATTTGAGCCTGGTCATTTGTGCCTTGAGTGAGAACTTTGAACAAATGATTCATTTGTTTCCTTGGCTATCCATGGCATTCTCAGAATTCTTTTCCAACTTCAAAGTTCAAAACCATCAATACTCTTTCTATTCTGCTTCTTCAAAGTCCAAGTTGCTTTCTTAGAATGTCACAGGGGAAACCATTGCCTTCACAATTCTAATATTTATAGGTAGAGACATGTCATGGCATTTGAATACTTTCTCCAAGGTCTTTAAGGCTACTCTATCAAGCGCTAGACTGCGGCATATTTCTTGACTGCTTTTCTGTTGATAGTCAATCTAAAAGGCAGAAGCTATTCATCACTTCTATAACTTCATTGTTATTGTCAGTTTTATGGCTGACTGATGTACCTGTTGTCATTGTTTGTTTGGTCTTCTTTATATTTAATCTTAGTCCCCTTTTTTCACTGTGCTCTTGCCTTTCATTACTAGTGCTTGCAGATCATTTCTAGGAAGAAATAAAACATTAGAGCTCTTCCTCACTACAGATAATAGGAACTAGCCATGAAACAGAAAATAGGAACAGCCACAGAAAAGTGATCAGGAGTTAACTAACTAAAAATACAAAATCTGAGAACCATAGTTTAAAAGGAAGGGGATAGAGAGATTGTGGGGAGGCTGGCAAAGTAATGGAAGGGAGATTAGACATAAATAGTCAAGAGGTGGAAGGGGGTCAATTCTTAGCTTATCTTATAAATGGCAACTCAGCCCAGGTAGCAAGAAATCTCAGAAGAAGCATTTTAAATTATTCCAAAAGACTCTGTCTTAATAAACTCATGTTAAATGAGGGTTGAAAATCCTGTTGCAGTTTCCAAAATTCTATATTTACTCCAAGACTAGCAATACTGAAGTCTGCGTAAGTTTTGCTTCCCTGATCTTGCCCGGCTGTGTGCAGCCTGACATGGGCAAAGAGAAAAAGTAAAGGGATAATATTCCTGGGAAATTTTAATACCTTTTCAACAGTTCATATTAAACAGGCTGGTGCTGCAATTGCATTACTAAGATGAATGAATGAATGAATGAATGAATGAATGAATGAATGAATGAATGAATGAATATCAGCAAATCAGATCTGAAGAAAGGACAGTTCAGAAGAGACTGAATATAACAAAGCAGTACTGTCCTCCGGATTCTTTGTAGAAACGGATGGACGGACTCAAGGGTGCCTATGGGGGAAAACCAATAGTCGTGGCTAGCAGGGAATTGTCCTGAGCGTGGAAATCAGTTCAGAACTCATTATCTGCAGTGCCTTCCTTGAATGTGGACAGTAGTTACATAAGTATGTTATCTGGATCTGTGTCCAGCAATGAGAAAAACAAGCGAGGGAGGGGAGAAGAGAGGAGAGGAGAGGAGTTGAGCCATTCCCTCGGCATGACCTCTCCTGTAGATGGAGCAGATGTGAAACGCAACAAGCAGTTACATAAAATGGAAAGAAACTTAATGAAATGGCTCCAAATGTGGCAGCAATTCATGAAAAGATTAATTACCAAGAGTAAAGACAAAATGATGCCAGGAATTGATAGGATTGATGTGAGTATCCCAAATCCTGCTGTGCAACTGGGGCCATAGAGTACAGCCTTAATCTGCAGGCCTATTGTTTTTCTCCATAGAAAGAACAGGATTCAGGGGCCAAAACAAGGAGGATTATAATTCTGTTTTTGTGGGGGAAGGAAAAAGACTTGTAGAGCTAAACTGACTTTGCTCCTAAAAATTCTTCTCAGAAAATGGTTAAGCCATACACCAAACATTCAGTGTATGCCAATATTTTTCAGATATTACCTAAGGCGTGTGGTTGCTATCGAGTGATATTTTTAAAAGTTATATTTGATGGAATTTTAGAGATAGAATTAGTCAGCTGACAGCTTACAGGATTTCCCATCTGATGCCTGCACAAATCAAAGGAATGAGTATATCCACAGAATATTCTTATTCACATATTCATTGCAAAAATTCAAGTGGGAACACTGTAAACTTCAGGAAATACAGACCAATTTTTTTCAGCCCTGTTTGGAAACAACTGTTGGAGCCTTTCCCCACTGCTGACTCTAAGTTCTCTCTACCCATCATTGAGTCAGCACAAAATAATGCCAACCTCAAACCTCCTGTTCCTGTTGCCAACCCCTATCTTGCCTCAACTGCATCTGCTCAGAGTCACTTCCGAACTGCACACCACTTGCTTTGGGCAGGATGATTGGTTTTCTCCTCTGATTTTGCTGGGCCCCCCTCCAGCTCATCACTAGCCAGCAGGGAAAACATCTGCCTGAAGGCCACTCCAGCAGGAAAGGGATCTGATGGACTTCTCTAGTGCTATTGCATTAATCCAATCAACTGTCAAAACACTAGTAATCCCTGCTTCAACCTGTTGTTTACATTGAAATAGTAATGTCAAGCAGAGGTGGTCAAAAAAGTCAGTATGGCAGCCACAACCATGCAGTCAAAGCCCCACTCCTTTTTATGTGTGATCCTTATTTTCACTAATACTACTTTGTGATTCCTAATATGCTAGTGATGAAATGAAGACTTTGGGATTGGGCAGCATGCAAATGAAGCAGACAGACAGATAGAGAAATAGATAATACTTCGCATAGTCAGGAGGGAAAATAGGTGTTGCAAACATACAATTATGCTGTGGTTAAATGCAAGTTCAAGTTTGGGTTCTTCTTCAAACCTAAAGGACTACCATATATATATATATATAAATGCTAGTGTGCTCCTCCTCATAGAAAAGCTTAATTCGTACAGTGAATTAATAGCACTAGTGCAATATTTTCTAATGCCCATTAGAGTACCTGGATGTAGGGATGACGATAGGGCTTTTAATATTTCTATCCAAGGCTTGAGTGACCCACAGGGAAGAGTTATGGCAGTGTGCAGAGAGATGGAAGGAAGAGACAGCAGGAGAGGAATACCTCAGATGAAATCTACATTGCTTATTAGTCCGTTTTCAGAAAACAACTGTCCTCTCTGATATATCAAAGAGAGAATTGTTTCTTCTACCAGTGAAACATCAAGTTAGGCATCCCCATCTCTGTCAGACAATGAAGGAACCGGATAAAATAGGTCAGAATGAAAGTGATAGGATGAATCCATTAGGACTATGGAGTGCTGGAACCACATACCCAGAGCAAAGGTTTTCTGAGGGGAGGAATCAAGTCCTCTGCTTCTGTAAAGGTAAAGGTAAGGTAAAGGTACCCCCCACACATTTGTGCAGTCATGTCCGACTCTAGGGGCCGGTGCTCATCTCCGTTTGTTAGCCAAAGAGCCAGCGTTGTCCGAAGACGCTTCCACTGTCATGTGGCCGCATGACACGCGCGGAACGCTGTTACCTACCCACCGAAGTGGTACCTATTCATCTACTTGCATTTGCATGCTTTCGAATTGCTAGGTTGGCAAGAGCTGGAGCTAGGAGCTCACTCCGCACGCAGGGCTAGGGATTCGAACCTCCGAACTTGCGATCTTCGATCAACAAGCCTGGCGTCTTACCCGCTGAGCCACCATGCCCCTTACAGAAGCCTCTGCTTCTGTACCAGAGCTAATAGGCCTTTTCCTGTCCTTATCACTACATAGATGCCTATAATGATAGGATCCATTTGAAGAACCGGATTACATGTAGCTGTCAGAGATAAGGAGAAGATGAGTTAGAGTGAAGGGTCATGGTATATCCCAAATAACAGCAAAGGCTTCTCTTCTCCATTTCCTCATTATTATTTATCTTGCCCAATCTCTTCACCAGATCCTTTGGTAAAATACTTTAATAGCAGAAAACTGTGTATATTACAGGTCAGACAAGGGCAAAGTACAAGAGACGAATGGGAGCTGTTCCTAATGAGCATTTTTACATTCCAAGTTTCTTAATATGCATTTTTACATTTCAAAACAAATTTTCATAAAGGCATCAACTTTTTCATGGGTGTGAACGACCTTGCATCATACTGACAATTCCACTAAAATATCACAAATTTTTTTTTATTGAAAGTTGGAAAAGGGCACCTGAACAGCTGTAAGTGCTGTATAGCTGCATCTTCTTTTTACTCAGCAATAAAACAACTAAACGAAAATAAAATAAACATAATCCCGCTATATTTAATGCTAATTTCACAATGCCATATGCTTTAGCTATTCATAAATTCATAAAACAATAACATTAGAAGCATATTTATATTTTTATAGCTGAGAGTGATAGATTCTGATCATGTGTTTTTGCTAGAACTTCTTTTTACTAGAACTTGTAACAATCAAGATCCAAGACTAGAGTCAGGGGAGGGTGGAAGGAATTAAAAAAATCAAGATGGTGGTCAGAACCATGTGATCAAAGCCCCACACCCTTTTTATTGCCCCCCCCCCAACCTCCCACCCCCTGTGAACACCCTGACTAGAGTGCTTAACTCCGGAATGTATTTTCAGTACATTTTCAGTAAACAAACCCATATATAAATATTTATACATACATACACTGTAAAAATCCATTCTGTGGTTTTCTGCAAGACTTTTTAGTACTTATTTTGGTTCCTATTGCGTGGATAAGTGGGTTATACATTTAAATAATAAATAATAAAAAGTACTGTGGAGTGTTTACATTGTTAGGATTTTAGTGCTCTGTCATCCTTCCCTCCATTATTTAATGCAAGCCCGGAAATGATCATGGTTATACAGGAATACACTGAATTCAGAAAAAATAAACTTTTAATTGCAATTGTAAACATGCTTTTAAAACTCAGCTTACTAAAAATAAAAAGCAGAATTAGAAAATACCTCAGAAATTATCCAGTCAAATCCCCTTCCACTGCAGAAGATCTACTGCTCCAGTAATGAAGGAAAATACACTAATTACAAGGCAGTCTGTTTCACTGTCAAGCAACTTGCACCATCAATACTGTATTTGTTGTTTATTCATTCAGTCACTTCCGACCCTTCGTGACTTCATGGACCAGCCCACGCCAGAGCTTCCTGTCGGCCGTCACCATCCCCAGCTCCCCCAAGGTCGAGTCTGTCACCTCCAGAATATCATCCATCCATCTTGCCCTTGGTCGGCCCCTCTTCCTTTTGCCTTCCACTTTCCCT
This sequence comes from Charina bottae, assembly GCA_023362775.1. Lineage (NCBI taxonomy): Eukaryota > Metazoa > Chordata > Lepidosauria > Squamata > Charinaidae > Charina > Charina bottae. The sequence goes on along the minus strand of JALMGJ010000017.1, from coordinate 12,499,725 downwards.
AGCACCAGCATCTTCTCCAGGGTATCCTGTCTTCTCATTATGTGGCCAAAGTACTTCAGTTGTTCTGGATCAGTTGTTGTTGTTGTTTTATTCGTTCAGTCACTTCCGACTCTTCGTGACTTCATGGACCAGCCCACGCTAGAGCTTCCTGTCGGCCGTCACCATCCCCAGCTCCTCCGTGGTCGAGTCCGTCACCTCCAGAAGTCCATCGCCGCCTTCAGTCACATCATCCATCAATACTGTATATCCTTCCTAAAATATAATTGAAATCCCCCCTTTAAAAAAAACAGTTTGAGGCCAGACTGTTGGAACAGAAAACAAAACTACTTCATCAGGTATGTCACAGGCAGGCAACGCTTTTGTGAATAGGCATTGTGTTCTTTTTCTTCCAAAGTGAACTGAGTTTAATTTACTTCTGCAGCGGGATTAGATAGACCCATCTGATAACAGTTGGCTTCTGATAGTGCTTGTCATAAAGTTGCACAGAAGCCTTAGCTGCAAGCATAATCTCTTCAAAGATTGTAGGGTTATTCTTGTACTAACACACTGCTAATAATTTTCAGGCTGGTGCCAGGTGGATTCCAGTGAAGGAAACAGCAAGTCTTTTCAGAATCTGTCAATTTGTTCTGTTGAAGTGAAGCCATTTCTTTACTGTTGCAGAACAGCCTAACATTATTGTCCAAAATAGCAGCTTTGTTGTCAGGGAAGTCCTAAGTACTCCACCATAGTAGCCAAGCCTGTGATAAGCAGAACCCTGACAGCAGGAGAAGGGCCATTGCTTAGTGTTCCACATGGGTTCAATTCCAGAAGTCCTGGATTCATTCTCTGGGTTCATTGCTGAAAGAACATCAAGTTGCATGGCACTGGGGTCAAGCTACATTGAACAATCTGGTTTAAAACACAGTCAAGATGCACACTGTAGCTCTGATCCTAATTAAGCATCTTGACTGTGTTTTAAAGCCAAGTTGTTTAAAGCTAGATGCCACATCTGCCATCTTGCAGTTGACCTCCAACTGCAGATACCGGTGCACCTGTGGTAGGAGAAACCTGCCACTAACATGCTGCTATTCAGTGGACCTTTTCCTACTTACATCTAAACATGGCACAACATGTCCTGGAAATATCTTTTTTCTGCCATGTCCTTATTGTGATGGGTGAGTGTGGTGCAATGATAATCAGTGGTTCCCAAGCTACGCAGAACAGTTAAGTAAGCATTGCCCAGCTGCCTCTCAAAGCCATTAAGAGAATGGTCAAGTAGTCCTTAACTCAGGGCAGTGTAAAGCAGTGTTTTTCAACCTTGGCAACTTTAAGATGTGTGGACTTCAACTCCCAGAATTCCCTAGCCAGCATGCTGGTTGGGAACTCTGGAAGTTGAAGTCCACACATCTTCAAGTTGCCAAGTTTGAAAAACATTGGTTTAAAGCAGGGCTTTCCAAAGTTTTCCTGCGGCGACACACCAACCGCCGTTGGTGTGTCGCTGTGGGAAAACCCAGAAGTGCCGCCGTTGCGGCAATGCGCAAAAACCCGGAAGCACTGCTGCCGCTTTCGGGTTTTTGCGCGCCGCCGTTAGTGTGTCGCCGCGGGAAAACCCAGAAGCGCTGATGATGATCAGCGCTTCCGGGTTGTGTGGCGACACACCAGACTGTGTGTGGCGACACACTTTTGTGTCGCATCACACAGTTTGGAAAGCTCTGGTTTAAAAGAATGTAGAGATAACCTTGGAATGGAGGAACCATTAAGGGAGGTGAAATGACAACTCAGTTCTGGGCAAATGAGAAAGAAAGTCAAAATAATCCTGCCTTGCTTCTGTTTAATATAAGATAGGACAGCCAGAAATTCTGACAGGCTTTCAAGATTTTGTTCTTATACCCTACAACTATAATGTAGCATTCCTGGAATTTTAGTGATATCCATTGCCTGACCAGGCTGACCACAGAGGGCTGATAGGCAGGAGGAAAGGGCCTGGAAATTAAACTGTGCAGCATATATAGCAGAGGACATATTGTTTTTTAATTCATTCTTCTTCACAATGAAGATTTTGTCCAGTCTGAGATTTTTCTGTCAAGTTAAGCAATTGCTGAAAAAGAGGTGAATAATCTGGATCTTTGATCATAGTTTAAAAGGTCTAAATGTCACCTAGGTGTAACAGTTATGTTCATTGCATGTTACCTGAATCCCTTGAATAGCAACAGATTACCTAAGGAAACACACTAATGTTTCCAACACCAATTAAAGGAGGCAGGATACAGTCTTATATTAATCACCAGGGAAATTATCCCATAGGCTATTATTGAAGCAAGAGGATTGAAATACATTTCATCCAAGAAATAAAACTGATTGGAAATCCATTTTTGCCCTAACTTGTTCCAAATACTTAATTGGCACCATATCAAAGGCTTTTGCCACATCTAATGCAGCCAGTACAGCTAGAATGTCTACTATGCATCAGAAACGTGATGTCCATTCCTGAAACCAACTGGTGCTGGATGAATTATTGCAATATCTTCTCTAGTTTTTGTGCCAACGTTGCTATCAAACTTTTTGCATCTTCATTTCACAAAGATATCAGACATTAACTCATATAATTTATAGGATACCAATAGAAGAGAATATTTGTAGCTCAGGGTTGAACTGTGGAGTCCTTGCTGCTCTCTGAGCCTTGTTGTTTTCTTGCAGACGTTTCATTGCCAGACTAGGCAACATCTTCAGTGTGAAAAGGGAGTGGGACTTGCTCTCTGTTTATATACCATGGCTTGTCCTGCTTGTGTTGTTGGAGTTGTTGTTCTCTCCTTGGTAGTTCCTTGATTGGGCTGTTGTTTGCTGCTTGCTTGATTGACTGAGTTAATAGTTCCTTGATTAGGGTATATTGTGCTGTTTGATTGTTCCTCTGGTGCTAATCCTGGTGTTAATCTTTGCATATCTGGGTGTTGATTGCTGGCAAGGAGGTGTTCTGGTCTTCTGGATTTTCTATTGTCTCTTATGAATGGTATGTAAATGTTGTTTACCTCTATGTGTCTGTTGATGGCTGCTTTGTCTGAGTGCCAAGCTTCCAGGAATTCTCTAGCATTTTTGGATTTGGCTTGGTTAAAGATGCTCACAGTTTCGCAGTTGAAAGTATGGTTGAGTCTGTCCATGTGTTGTGAGATTAGGAACTTTTCATCATGTCTTCTGACTGCTAGTTGGTGTTCATGGATGCGTTCTGCTAGTCTTCTGCCCGTCTGTCCTACATAGTGGCTGCTACAGTCGTTACTCTGTATGTTGTAGATAACTCCTGTTTTTTTCTTCTTGGGCTACTGGATCTTTTGGGTTATTTACGATGTTCTGAAGGGTTTTGGTTGGTTTGTGTGCTACGGTGATGCCATGTGGTTGTAACAGTCTATTAGTAGTTTCTGAGAATTTATAGGATACTTCCTGTTTTTAAAATAGCTTTTATAGAAATGTTGAGAAATGAGAACAGTAGAACCCTTTTATCAAAACATTTATTATATATCTTGAATGAAAGAAGATCATCATGCCTTATATTTTTTGTCTCATTCAGTAAGAATCCTTCCTGATCAGAGGACCTTTCCAGATTTTATTGTTTCAAGAGTATCAGATACCTTCTTCAAAGTTAAGGATGCAGCCAAATCCCTTGAATGGACTTCTAAAATCCATGGAAGATTTATTCCATGTAAAAAAAAAATCAATCTGCTCAGTGGATATGTCTATATTTACACAAGATAGCCTTAAATACACAAGGCCAACATACTGCTCCATCCAATTGTACTGTTACCAGGGAGCCCCACATACAACATAGCTAAAGAACTTACAAGAAAACTTGGGCATCTCACAGAGGAGAGCGAATACTCTATCAACTCTCCACTACAGTGCCTCCAGAAAATCAAAGACCTAAAAATAGATGAAGATGAAATTATGATGTCATTTCATGTCACTGCACTCTTTACATCCATAGACCAAGCACTAGTTATTGAATCCATGGCAGCAGTTCTACGAAACACACCTGACCTAACTAGATACACCAAGATCAAAATACCCAAAATCTTGGACCTCATCAACCTCTGCCTCACCACCTACTTTCAGTTTGATGGACAAATATACTAACAAATCAAAGGAACACCTATGGGATCACCACTCTCAGGACTCATAGCAGAGATTGTAATGCAACGTCTAGAAAGGATAGGACTCCCACGCATACAACCCAAAGTATGGATCCAGTATGTAGATGACACCTTCATCATAATAAAAAAGGATCAACTAGAAGAAACACAAGAAACCATCAACAACATCATCAATGGAATAAAATTCACAAGGGAAGAAGAAAACAACAACACACTACCCTTCTTGGACATCCTCATCAGTAGAGGAAATGATGGCATTCTAGAAACACAAGTCTACTGGAAATCTACCCACACTAACCAAGTGCTCCACTACCTAAGCAACAACCCAACCTCCCACAAGAGGAGCTGTGTAAGAACACTATTCAGACGAGCACAAATGCACTGCAGCAACCCAGAACACCAGAAAAAGGAAAAAGGACCACTTATATAGCATCTTCCAGCAAAATGGATACCCACACAACTTTATCAAAAAATGCCTGACCACTCAACCCACCACAGCAAAACCAACAGAAGCTATGAAAAAGATTACACTGCCATACATCAGAAACATCTCAGAAACTACTAATAGACTGTTACAACCACACGGCATCACCATAGCACATAAACGAACCAAAACCCTTCAGAACATCGTAAGTAACCCAAAAGACCCAGTAGCCCAAGAAGAAAAAACAGGAGTTATCTACAACATACAGTGTAAGGACTGTAACAGCCACTATGTAGGACAGACGGGCAGAAGACTAGCAGAATGCATCCACAAACACCAACTAGCAGTCAGAAGACAAGATGAAAACTCCTTAATCTCACAACACATGGACAGACTCAACCATACTTTCAACTGGGAAACTGAGCATCTTAAACCAAGCCAAATCCAAAAATGCTAGAGAATTCCTGGAAGCTTGGCACTCAGACAAAGCAGCCATCAACAGACACATAGAGGTAAACAACAGTTACATACCATTCATAAGAAACGTCTGTGGCTTGAATCATGTCAACTGGATTTCTATTTTCTTAGTGGATACGTTTCACTCCTTATCCAAGGAGCTTCTTCAGTCTGAGTAAAGTTAGTAAGGGAATCCTTAAATATGTTTCTAGGCTGGCTGTGTGACCTTGCACCTGGGGCTAGGTCATGGTTATTTTTGAGATGTTTGTTTCTAAGTCCCTTTATCATCTAAAGGAGGATCGTTAAGATTACCCTGCTGCTGTTGAGCTTGTGAAATGGTCTTAATCTTCCTAGGCACAGAAGACAAAGCAGGAAGGAAGATAGGGGAAAGGTTATGCCTGAGGCCCCCACCTCTATTCAAGGAAGGATTTTCCAAGTTGGCATGAATGGATTCCTTGACCCCTCTCTCAAACCACCTATCTTCTCTGTCTAAAATGTGAACATTAATGTCCTCAAATGAGTGTCCTTTTTCCTTTAGATGAAGATAAACTGCTGACTCTGGTCCTGTGGTGTTACTTCTCCTGTGTTGGGCCATCCTCCTGTACAAAGGTTGTTTGGTTTCTCCAATGTAGAGTTCAGAGCACTCCTCACTGCACTGGATTGCATACACTACATTGCTTTCCTTGTGTTTTGGAGTTTGATCTTTGGGGTGTACAAGCCTCTGTCTTAGTGTGTTGGTGGGTTTGAAATATACAGGTATGTGGTGTTTGCCAAATATCCGTTTGATCTTTTCAGACACGCCAGCCATGTAAGGAATGACCAGGTTCTTCCGTTTACTCTGAGTCTCAGCCCTATCTGTCGCTGTTTTAGGTCTGGTAGACTTAGATTTGGTGAAGGCCCAATTTGGATATCCACAGGCCTGCAGAGCTGTTCTCAGATGCTGCTTTTCATTCTTTTTGGAATCCATGGAGGTGGGGATGGTTTCTGCTCTGTGTGACAATGTCCTGATGACTCCTAGTTTGTGCTGCAGTGGATGGTGGGAGTCAAACATCAGGTATTGATCTGTGTGTGTGGGTTTCCTGTAGATCCCTATTTCTAGCTTGCCACCGGTCCCAATGAGGACTTCACAGTCTAGGAATGCCAGTCTGTTGTCCTTGGTGTCTTCTCTGGTGAAGCTAATGTTGGCATCTATAGTGTTTATATGGTCCGTGAAGGCCTGTACTTCCTGGGCCTTGATTTTGACCCAGGTGTCATCCACATACCTAAACCAGTGGGTGGGCACCGTTCCCTGGAATGTGTTGAGTGCTTTCTTCTCCACTTCTTCCATGTATAAATTGGCCACAATGGGTGACACAGGAGAACCCATGGCACAGCCGTGTTTTTGTCTGTAAAAGTCACCTCTGTATGTGAAATAAGTGGTGTTAAGACACAGGTCCAGAAGATGGCAGATCTGGTTTGGGTTGAGATGGCTTCTCCTTTCCAGGGTGCTGTCCTCTTCTAGTCTCTTCCTGACAGCGGATAGAGCATGAGTGGTGGGGATGCTGGTGAAAAGGGAGGACACATCAAAGGAGACCATAGTTTCATCTGTATCCAGTTTCAGGATCTTTGCTTTGGAAACAAATTCTTCCGAATTATGGATGTGGTGTTCAGAGTGTCCAACTAGAGGTGCTAGTATGGTAGAAAGGTGTTTGGCAATGTTGTATGCATCAATTCGGTAACATACAACATTGCCAAACACCTTTCTACCATACTAGCACCTCTAGTTGGACACTCTGAACACCACATCCATAATTCGGAAGAATTTGTTTCCAAAGCAAAGATCCTGAAACTGGATACAGATGAAACTATGGTCTCCTTTGATGTGTCCTCCCTTTTCACCAGCATCCCCACCACTCATGCTCTATCCGCTGTCAGGAAGAGACTAGAAGAGGACAGCACCCTGGAAAGGAGAAGCCATCTCAACCCAAACCAGATCTGCCATCTTCTGGACCTGTGTCTTAACACCACTTATTTCACATACAGAGGTGACTTTTACAGACAAAAACACGGCTGTGCCATGGGTTCTCCTGTGTCACCCATTGTGGCCAATTTATACATGGAAGAAGTGGAGAAGAAAGCACTCAACACATTCCAGGGAACGGTGCCCACCCACTGGTTTAGGTATGTGGATGACACCTGGGTCAAAATCAAGGCCCAGGAAGTACAGGCCTTCACGGACCATATAAACACTATAGATGCCAACATTAGCTTCACCAGAGAAGACACCAAGGACAACAGACTGGCATTCCTAGACTGTGAAGTCCTCATTGGGACCGGTGGCAAGCTAGAAATAGGGATCTACAGGAAACCCACACACACAGATCAATACCTGATGTTTGACTCCCACCATCCACTGCAGCACAAACTAGGAGTCATCAGGACATTGTCACACAGAGCAGAAACCATCCCCACCTCCATGGATTCCAAAAAGAATGAAAAGCAGCATCTGAGAACAGCTCTGCAGGCCTGTGGATATCCAAATTGGGCCTTCACCAAATCTAAGTCTACCAGACCTAAAACAGCGACAGATAGGGCTGAGACTCAGAGTAAACGGAAGAACCTGGTCATTCCTTACATGGCTGGCGTGTCTGAAAAGATCAAACGGATATTTGGCAAACACCACATACCTGTATATTTCAAACCCACCAACACACTAAGACAGAGGCTTGTACACCCCAAAGATCAAACTCCAAAACACAAGGAAAGCAATGTAGTGTATGCAATCCAGTGCAGTGAGGAGTGCTCTGAACTCTACATTGGAGAAACCAAACAACCTTTGTACAGGAGGATGGCCCAACACAGGAGAAGTAACACCACAGGACCAGAGTCAGCAGTTTATCTTCATCTAAAGGAAAAAGGGCACTCATTTGAGGACATTAATGTTCACATTTTAGACAGAGAAGATAGGTGGTTTGAGAGAGGGGTCAAGGAATCCATTCATGCCAACTTGGAAAATCCTTCCTTGAATAGAGGTGGGGGCCTCAGGCATAACCTTTCCCCTATCTTCCTTCCTGCTTTGTCTTCTGTGCCTAGGAAGATTAAGACCATTTCACAAGCTCAACAGCAGCAGGGTAATCTTAACGATCCTCCTTTAGATGATAAAGGGACTTAGAAACAAACATCTCAAAAATAACCATGACCTAGCCCCAGGTGCAAGGTCACACAGCCAGCCTAGAAACATATTTAAGGATTCCCTTACTAACTTTACTCAGACTGAAGAAGCTCCTTGGATAAGGAGTGAAACGTATCCACTAAGAAAATAGAAATCCAGTTGACATGATTCAAGCCACAGACTGTTCCACCTGGATGACTGAGAACCTTCATAGACATTCATAAGAAACAATAGAAAAGCCAGAAGACCAGAACACCTCCTTGCCAGCAATCAACACCCAGATAGGCAAAGATTAACACCCGGATCAAACAGCACAATATACCCTAATCAAGGAACTATTAACTCAGTCAATCAAGCAAGCAGCAAACAACAGCCCAATCAAGGAACTACCAAGGAGAGAACAACACCCCCACCAACACAAGCAGGACAAGCCATGGTATTTAAACAGAGAGCAAATCCCACTCCCTTTTCGCACTGAAGATGTTGCCTAGTCTGGCAATGAAACGTCTGCAAGAAAACAACAAGGCTCAGAGAGCACCAAGGATTCCACAGTTCAACCCTGAGCTACAAATATTCTCTTTGATTGATAGCCTTAAATAAAACTCCATAAATTGAAAATTAATTACTTTATAATCTCTCTGAATTATCCTTGCAGGATCTCATATTATAGGTATTCTATTTTGATTTAGTTGCTTCAGTTTTTCTCTCCCAGTTCCCAATAGATCTGTTAAATATTCAATAATGAATATTCAGTGCATATAATTGGTCAAGCTCCAATTTCACAGATCTAAAGGCATGATAGAATTCCAATGTATAATTTTTAGCATAAACATCCAAAGCTTCCTTTACAGTACATCCTGTTCTAATTTTCTGCAATATGATCCTTTTGGTTTTTTACCATCAAGAAGCATAGACTATTGTCTTAACAAGTATTACTGCTTTAAATTCATTCCATACAACCATCAAATTTGTCAATAGTCTGTGTTTTTTAAAAAAAATCAATTTTTAAAAATTGCTTTTTTGTTGGTCAACAAACTGAAGGTCATCTAGCAATGACACTATTACCACCCACTAATATGAATTTTCCTGCCTAAAACCACTTGACGTCATTACCAGAGCATGATGAGAAATTATAAGTGAACCAATGCGACACTTGCATTGCAACACAATGGAGTAGCTCTCGTAGTCAATAAAAGAGTGGGAAAGGCAGTACTGGGGTACAACCTCAAAAACGACAGAATGCTTTCAGTTCGAATCCAAGGCAAACCATTCAACATCACAGTAATCCAAGCCTATGCCCCAACCACTGATGCCGAAGAAGCTGAAGTTGACCCGTTCTGTGAAGACCTACAACACCTTCTAGAACTAACACCAAAAAAAGATGTCCTTTTCATCATAGGGGACTGGAATGCTAAAGTAGGAAGTCAAAAAATAACCGGAATATCAGGCAAGTTCGGCCTCGGAGTACAAAATGAAGCAGGGCAAAGGCTAATAGAGTTTTGTCAAGAGAACACACTGGTCATAGCAAACACTCTTTTCCAACAACACAAGAGACGACTCTACACATGGACATCACCAGATGGTCAATACCGAAATCAGATTGATTATATACTTTGCAGCCAAAGATGGAGAAGCTCTATACAATCAGCAAAAACAAGACCTGGAGCTGACTGTTTGCTCAGATCATGAGCTTCTTATCGCAAAATTTAGGCTTAAATTGAAGAATGTAGAGAAAACCACTAGACCAATCAGGTATGACCTAAATCATATCCCTTATAAATATACAGTGGAGGTGAGGAATAGATTTAAAGGATTAGATCTGGTAGACAGAGTGCCTGAAGAACTATGGATGGAGGTTCGTAACACTGTACAGGAGGCAGCAACTAAAACCATCCCAAAGAAAAAGAAATGCAAGAAAGCAAAGTGGCTGACTGATGAGGCTTTACAAATAGCTGAGGAAAGAAGGAAAGCAAAAGGCAAGGGAGAAAGGGAAAGATATAACCAACTGAATGCAGATTTCCAGAGAATAGCAGGGAGAGATAAGAAGGCCTTCTTAAATGAACAATGCAAAGAAATCGAGGAAAACAATAGAATGGGGAAGACTAGAGATCTCTTCAAGAAAATCGGAGATATCAAGGGAACTTTTTGTGCAAAGATGGGCATGATAAAGGACAAAAAAGGCAGGGACCTAACAGAAGCAGAAGAGATTAAGAAGAAGTGGCAATAATGCACAGAAGAACTATACAAGAAAGATCTTAATATCCCTGATAAATACGATGGTGTGGTCACTGACCTTGAGCCGGACATCCTAGAGAGTGAAGTCAACTGGGCCTTAGGAAGCATTACTAACAACAAAGCTAGTGGAGAAGACAGTATCCCAGCTGAGCTATTTAAAATCCTAAAAGATGATGCTGTTAAAGTGCTGCACTCAATATGCCAACAAATTTGGAAAACTCAACAGTGGCTACAGGATTGGAAAAGGTCAGTTTACGTTCCAATTCCAAAGAAGGGCAATGCCAAAGAATGTTCAAACTACTGTACAATTGCGCTCATTTCACATGCTAGCAAGGTTATGCTCAAAATCCTACAAGCTAGGCTTCAGCAGTATGTGAACTGAGAACTACCAGAAGTGCAAGCTGGGTTTCGAAGAGGCAGAGGAACTAGAGATCAGATTGCCAATATTCGCTGGATGATGGAGGAAGCAAGAGAGTTCCAGAAAAACATCTACTTCTGCTTCATTGACTACGCTAAAGCCTTTGATTGTGTGGATCACAACAAACTGTGGCAAAGTCTTAAAGAGATGGGAGTACCAGACCACCTTACCTGTCTCCTGAGAAACCTGTATGCGGGTCATGAAGCAACAGTTAGAACCGGACATGGAACAACCGATTGATTCAAAATTGGGAAAGGAGTACAGCAAGGCTGTATATTATCACCCTGCTTATTTAACTTATATGCAGAGTACATCATGAGAAATGCCGGGCTGGATGAATCACAAGCCGGAGTTAAGATTGCCAGGAGAAATATCAACAACCTCAGATATGCAGACGATACCACCCTAATGGCAGAAAGTGAAGAGGAACTAAAGAGCCTCTTGATGATGGTAAAAGAGGAGAGTGCAAAAGCTGGCTTGAAACTCAACATTAGAAAAACTCAGATCATGGCATCTGGTCCCATCACTTCCTGGCAAATAGAAGGGGAAGAAATGGAAGCAGTGACAGATTTTATTTTCTTGGGCTCCAAGATCACCGCAGACGGTGACTGCAGCCATGAAATTAAAAGACGCTTGCTCCTTGGGAGGAAAGCTATGGCAAACCTAGACAGCATATTAAAAAGCAGAGACATCACCTTGCCAACAAAGGTCTGTATAGTTAAAGCTATGGTTTTTCCAGTAGTAATGTATGGCTGTGAGAGTTGTACCATAAGGAAGGCTGAGCGCCAAAGAATTGATGCTTTCGAACTGTGGTGCTGGAGAAGACTCTTAAGAGTCCCTTGGACTGCAAGGAGGTCAAATCAGTCAGCCCTAGAGGAAATCAACCCTGACTGCTCATTGGAAGGACAGATAGTGAAGCTGAAGCTCAAATACTTTGGCCACCTAATGCGAAGAGAGGACTCACTGGAAACGACCCTGATGCTGGGAAAGACTGAAGGCAAATGGAGAAGGGGACGGCAGAGGATGAGATGGTTAGATAGCATCACCGATGTAATGAACATGAATTTGAGTAAACTCCGGGAGACAGTGGAGGACAGGAAGGCCTGGCGTGCTATGGTCCATGAGGTCACAAAGAGTTGGACATGACTAAATGACTGAACAACAACAACAACAACGCAACACTTTCCAACACAATTAACCATCAGTCAAGAAATTAAAAAATAATCCAGTCCCAAGCATGTTCCCTATATGGCTGATAAAAAATATATATTCTTGTTTAGTTCGATTTAATTGTCAAATGAATGAAATTTCTACATACTTGCATGGAGAACGTAGACAAATTTGGCTTTTTGAAATTTTATTCTGGTGTCAAATTGGACCCAACGTTCAAGTCCACAGCTACAAGTATCCACTTGTAGACCAACAGGATTTGCAAAACATTTATTTAAAATCTCCAGCTTATATCTAGCAGGATCATATAGATTTAAATCTATCTATGTGGTCACTAGGAGTAAAAAACAACTTGATGGCACATAATCAATCAATCAATCGTACAGATTTATCTCGGCCATCTGACACTCCCCATTGTTAGCCACGAAGGCTATATAATGCTTGTCAGCATCCAGAATGTCTTGCTCAATGTTGAAATTTGAACATTTATTGATAAATTTTGCTACCCCTGTGATACTTTTCAAATTGCCATTATAAAAATCTGATCCATCCAATTTAATAAAAAAATATTTTCATTGGGGGAGAATGGGGCTTTTTTGCTAAAAACAAAATCCAAAAATTACCTCAGGACTGAACAGCTTCAATTTATATAAAAAAAACCTTCTCCTTTTAGATACACCTCTCAACCTTCTAAGTGTTTTGTGATATAAAAACCATCTTCATTAAAAAAAAATCCCAACCCAGAATATTTGAAAAATATTGATATTGATTTTATAAAGAAACCAATGGATATGATCCCAGGTCCTGTTAAAAGTATAAACTAATAAAATAATTGATTTAAGCAACAAAGCCTGAAACTTAGCACAATTTACAAACCATAATAACAGAAACATTATAAAAAAGAGAAAAATCCTGATTATGGATACCCCTATAGTAATAAAAACAAAGAAAGCTATAAAACTTTAAAAGGGGGAAAGAATATAGTGGAAAAAAGTGTGATTTTTTAAAAAGCCCACAATGCTTGCAAGGGCTTCTGCTGATGGCTTGTACATCCTACTCTCCTCTCTCTCTCTCTCTCTCTCTCTCGATGATAGATAGATAGATAGATAGGCTGACCATACATCCCATTTTGAACGGGACAGTCCCGTTATTTAAAGAACTCCCGACCGTCCTGTCGTTTTAAGAAAAATATCAATTTTGTCCCGTTTTTTTAAAGTTCCTGTGGCGAAGCACGCCCGCACACATGCATGTGCACATGCACGCACGCCCACTTTCTCCGGCGAGCTGTGGGTAGGGTCCCATTTTTCTCTCAAGAAAATATGGCCAGCCTATAGAGACAGAGACAGAGACAGAGACAGAGACAGAGACAGAGACAGAGACAGAGACAGAGACAGAGACAGAGACAGAGACAGAGACAGAGACAGAGACAGAGAGATGGATGGATGGATAGAGATAGAAAGATAGATATAGATGAGAGAGAAAGAGATGATAGATAAATAGCTGAGTTTTTTCAATGTGTGTAAAATAAATCTGAATACCCCTCCAGTTAATGGATGTACGGCTAAGTTATCAGTGTTAAAGTAGCATTTTTCCCCTTGGTCTGACACCTAAGAACAACATTGATGGATCTGGCCAAGGCCCATCTCAGTCCATCTTTGTTTCTCATAATGGCCAACCAGATATTTCTGGGGTGCTTTCAAGCAGGAGGTGGAAGCACCCCCCTCTCTTCCAATATTCCCATGCAACTGAAATTTGGAGGCACACTCCTTCTAACCCAGAGGTAACTGAGACTTCAAACTCAGTAGATTGAAAGAACTGAAAGAACTAGTCCCCCGTTTGGGGGAGATGGGTGGTCATATATATTTAAATAATAAATAAATAAATAAATAAATAAATAAATAAATAAATAAATAAACTGTCCTCAATTAAGGCATCCAATCCCTGCTCTATCCAAGGGCTGCCTCAAAGTGTAAAACACGTTAGGCTTTGTTACCCATTAAATTGGAGGGAAGGCAGGTGACTGGGAGTGACGGGCAACAGAGGCAAGATAGGAATTGGCAATGAAGACAGTAACTTTCATTCCCATATAGTCCTCAAGGGGAAAAAGATTGCCCTTTGTGGTACTAGAACACACATTAGTTTTGTTCTCTAAAGCAGGGGTCCCCAAACTTAGCAACTTGAAGATGAGTGGACTTCAACTCCCAGAATTCCCTAGCCAGCGTTGCTGGCTGGGGAATTCTGGGAGTTGAAGTCCACACATCTTCAAGTTGCTAAGGTTGAGGAACACTGCTCTAAAGGACAGCTTCATATGTTCACAAAGTGTGTGGGAGAAAAGGCCAAGTAACAGGAGGAGGCAGGAGGAGGAGGAGGAGAACTAGCTGAGTTGTTGTTCAGTCGTTTAGTCGTGTCCCCAAGCTACAATTGGCCACCTATGTTTGTTAAGGATTGAGATTTTTATCTACTTCCTGGTCAGAGACTTCTGAGCTGAACTAACATGCAAATCAAATGTATATGTATATGTACAGATTATCTGTTAACATCTAAGTTGTATTTTGGATTCCAAACACTGGTGGTTTAAAGCCATGGCAGTACTCCTGTAACCTGATACCTTGCCATTGGCTTAGGAAGGAAAATGGCATACTAATAAATGACTAATCAGCACCAGGTTACTGTTGCTCTGTTCAAATTCCCCTGTTTATAATCTCATCTCCTCCTTCCTTCACTTAATTAATTTCCACTTTGCCTGCACGGGGGCATTCTCTTGTTTGGAAGAGATGAACCGTCACACACTTCATTAGCAAGGTGTAAATGATCAGACAGGCTCTTCTCCATCCACCTGCTTAATTGGGTTAATGAAGCATCTCTGTGGGCCTTTGCTGAAAGTGGTATTCTCTAAGGCTGCTTATAGACTTCATCCATGGTTATCCAGAAATTTAGGGAGAGAGTTCAGAAAGAGTTGTTTGCTTTTCAAGTCCTGTGGTGCTTGCAAGAAAGCAAGAAGAAAAGAATCACAGTGAAAGAACTTGGATACTCCTTGCTATTAAAAAATCTTGTCTCACTAATCTTTGCAAGACATGCAGTAAACCATGCAATGCCATAATAAAAATCAGTTTGCAGGTCTTCAGATGAAAGTACCCTTGGAAGATGCATTTTTCAGCAGAGGCGCATAAAAAGAATACTTTCTGTTTCTTCCTCTTTTTTTCTTTCCTTTTCTTTTGTGCGAATCAGTGTTGACTCCTGGTGACTGCCTGGACAAGTCCCTGCAGTTTCCTTGGCAAGATTTCAGAAGTGGTTTGCCATTGACTGAGAGAGAGTGACTGGCCCAAGGTCACCCAGCTGGCTTCATGCCCAAGACAGGACTAGAACTCCCGGTCTCCCGGTTTCTAGCCTGATGCCTTAACCACTACACCAAACTGACTCTTATTGGTCTGTTTCCTCATTGGTTCTTTTCAAAATAACTGATTAATCTGCCCTTCTTTTTCTAAAGTGCAACATGAAAGTAGAGCCTGCAAATCTTCATCTAGGGGTCTGTGATGGCGGGGCCGGATGGTTGGGGGACCTGGAGATGAGTAGGGAGAAATTGATACTGTGACCAAGATTATCTATCCTTCTCTTCTTCTCTGGAAATGTTTCATGGCAGTGGGGTGTTGATAAATGGTTAAGAACCAGATCTGCCAGCTCCACTGCCACCACCTCACTGCTAGCCACGGTACATCTGATTGGTGCACTAGCTGTTGTAGCTCAGCTCTGTTGTCAACCAGCTTGCAAAATTCCTGAAAATTTAACAATCGGCTCTCGCGAGCCGGTACGAGCTGGCTCCACACACCACTGCTTCAAGGGCCCTTTCAATGGAATGAGAGAAAGAACTATAGCAGCTCAAACCCCTGGGACAGTGGCTTATGGAACATCTACCATTCTGGCTCAGAAAACAACAGTGGTAGAAGCTCCAGACTGCTTCCACTGTAGCAATGGGCATATTCCATTTCTTCCCAAAGATAAGATAATTTTGTTGAACTTCTCACTGATGTCACGAAAGTTTTGTACTTATTTAATTTTGATGTTGCTAAGGCATAGGTGTCCATGGCTACCACCACCCCCACAAAAAGTAATGTGCATTGTGGTTTGAATTTGTCAGATGTGGGTACTTAAGTTACAGAGTTGAGATCATGACGTCCTGACACGTGTTCGTCACTTGCCCCTCCAGTTCTCCTGCAGATGCTTATGACTGAAGGCAGGAGTTCATGTCTAGTCTCTTTCCTTGTGGAGTCATCTCCCCATAACTCTACAGCAGGGCTTTCCAAAGTTTTCCCGCGGCGACACACCAACAACTGTTGGTGTGTCGCCGTGGGAAAACCTGGAAGTGCCACTGTTGCGGCAGCACGCAAAAACCCAGAAGCGCTGCTGCCACTTTTGGTTTTTGCGTGCCGCTGTTGGTGTGTCGCCGCGGGAAAACCCGGAAGCGCTGATGATGATCAGCGCTTCCGGGTTGTGTGGCGACACACCAGACTGTGTGTGGCGACACACTTTTGTGTCGCGACACACAGTTTGGAAAGCTCTGCTCTACAGCTTCCCTGGCTTCCCACATTCCAATCCTATGGAAAAACGTCTCTAAATTATTCCTCCCACCGGACTTTTTCAGGGAAGGTTGATTTTGGCATACTGTTAATTCATGTAATATTTCATGGCATTGATGCAGTTAACCTGGAGGCTGCTGCTTGGAGGGGGGGACATCCAACTGCAAATAATTTTAAGATAAATTAATTCCTTTAGATAATGGATAGGCAGCTCATATCCCATGGCCACAAGAAGCCCCTTAGCACCCCATCTGTGGCCCTCTCAGCCACTAGGATCACCAGGTTTTAAAGCCAAAAGGTTTGTGGCTATTTGGAAGGGTGTGTGTGTTAAGGGTGAGAATTCAAGCCATTTTTCCTCTTAGAGCAGTGTTTCTCTGCCTTGGCAACTTTAAGATGTGTGGACTTCAACTCCCAGAATTCCCCAGCCAGCAGGGTCTAGTTTGGTCAGTTTAGCAGTCCGTTTGGTCTAGTGGTGAAGTCACCTGGCTAGAAACCGGGAGTCTGTGAGTTCTAGTCCCGCCTTAGGCATGAAAGCCGGCTGGGTGACCTTGGGCCAGTCACACACTCTCTCTCAGCCCAACTCACCTCACAGGGTTGTTGTTGTGGGGAACTTAGGAGGAGGAAGGAGTATTAGGTATGTTCACCACCTTGAGTTATTTATAAAAATAATAAAGGCAGGATAAAACATCTATTTAAAAAATTCTTAGCCTAGAGCTCTGTGACCCTCTGTGATGCACTTCCTCTTATTTGTGTTTCTGTTTGGTTGTGTAGACTGGGGTGTTTTCCCCTGAAGAAAAGCATTCAACAACCTATTTTTATTTCTCACATGGTTTGGCAAAGTGCAGTTTTGATTGTGAGTAAATCTCCCCCTTCTCATCTGTATAGAACGTGATGTTTTATTTTCTATAAATTAAATTATTTTAGTCTTCTTAGCTGACCAAACCGTCCTTATCTAAAATGTTGGCCATTTCCAAAAATCAGCATCTGGCTTCCTTGTTAGGCATTGTCCTGTGCTGTAACATAATCAGAAACTGTATTATCATTTATCTGAATGTTTGCTGGCCATATACTCATTTTTATGAAAAGAGCATGCAACAAACAGGTGGGAAATTCAGTCTTTCCAGAAAACGTCTCATCTTAGGAACGTGGGAACGATCAACCTGGCAGCGGATGGCTCAGGTGTTGTGTAAAAAGACTCTATTGTACTCTTCTCTGAGCAAACGTTAATAGAAGTTCTAATACCACACCTCAAACCTCAGCTATTCACTTTTCCAAAGTGTGTGCGTCTGTGTGTAATTGAACAAAGAGGCAACATTCCCAGGCTAAGTATTGTTAAGCCCTTGATAATTTTCTTGTGTACTACTTACACCAGGACTATATATATATATTGCTATTTTTTTACAAGTGAATGGAAGATGCCTGAGAAAAGGTATGCAATGATAGGCTGAGAAGTGCTAATTTCCCTGTGATCTATCGAGAGCAATCCTGGCAGCTGTTTCAGTCCTTGGGCCTTGTTACAGAAACCACAAAGCATCTGAAGCTCAGTGCCCTGAATGCAGTAGGGCCTTGGTTCAACTGCTGCTGATGAGATAGGTTGCGCTTTCTTGGATGCCTGAAGAACCACTGCCAGTCTAAAAGTCTTTCCCCACTGCTGCATTGAATGCTCTCCTCCCATCCTTAAGTCAACAGACAATTGTACTAATATGCTATTTGCTGCCCCCGTTGCCAATTCCTATCCTGCTCACTGCCTCTGTCTCAAGTGTAGACATCTGACTTCCCTCCAAAGGAGTGGGGAAATAAAAGCCTAACAGATTTATGCATAGGCTGACCATACGTCCCGCTTTGAACTGAACAGTCCTGTTTTTTTAACATTTCCGGACCGTCCTGTCTTTTTAATATAAAGGTCAAATTTGTCCCATTTTTTAAAAAAACCTGTCAGGAACTAGCCTGTCTCTGCCGCCAGGCCAGCTGCCGCCATGCCAGACTCCAAGCCAGAGGAAGAGGAACCGAGAGCCGGAAGTAACTGGAGCAGCGCGAAAGAGCCAGAGCAGCTGATTGGAGGGAACCCAGAAGAGGAATCGCCTCCACCTATCAGTGCACAGCAAAGGAGGTGGGAGAGGCGGGCCGAGCAGTGCGAGGCCCGATTGGCCCCCGCACGCAGTCGGCGCAAAATTCGAAAGATAAAAGGCCAGCACAGCCAGCACATAAGTTTACATAAGTTGAACCCCGTCCCGTTTTTGCCATCCCAATATCCCGTTTTTGTCTCAAGGAAATATGGTCAGCCTATTTATGCACATTGATTGAGGCTGGTCTTGGAATAAGGACGAAGTACTGTTTTAATGCCAGAACAGCGAAGGATGCCCTAAACCAGCCTCACTCATGGGCTGGGGTTGAGATGAAGGCATAGCCTGTCCCTACTTGTCCCTACTCAGAGCCTTAACAGAAAGCAACATAATGTTTAGACTATGAGTATGACCAAGTTGGGAAAGACTCTAAATAAGCAAAGCAAAGCTCAATGAGTAATAGTTGATCTGTTATAAGGCAACATCCAATGAAATGTTTAATATAGATTCTACTATGCTCTACCAGTACATTAGAGTATCTTTCATTTATCACCCATTTTGTTTGTTTGTTTATTTAGTAAATTTAGAAGCCACCCAACTCCAAAATGACTCTGGATAGCTTACACTTAAAATAAGAAAACAATAAAGAAGAACCTAAGCATCCAGGAAAATTAAATAACAACCAATCACCCAGGGCTCCATAAAAGGTCCTACCTCAAGGCCGGAGAGAACAGCCAGGTTTTTAACAACTTGTGGAACATCATCAAAGTGGGAGCAAAATGAGCCTCAGGGGATTGATTGATTGATTGATTGATTGATTATTTGAATCTATTATAGCTGCCAAGTCCAACAGACTTTGGGCAGCTTACAAAATCCAATACAAGATAAAAGAAGTAAAAACCTAAACAAAACAAGAGAGCAAAACATCATTCCGGAGGGCAGGCATTGTACAGAGAAAGCACCCCATTGCTGGATCGAGGGGACCTGAACTGCATCAACTCTGCCAGTTCTGACCGGATGAGCAGAAACCGTGGAAGATAAGCCGTCCCTCAAATAACCTGCCATGAAGAGCTTGTCAGTGATAGCCAGCACCTTGAATTGCACCCGGAAGCCTGCTGGCAACCAGTGCAGAACCCAGAGCAGGAGTGTCATATGGTAGGTTGGAGAATCTGTGCTGCTCCAGATTTTGTAACCTTCAGTAATATCTCTCTTAATCTGGTCAAGGTGACCACAATAAGAAAACTAACCTTGGCTTCCTTTTCTGTTCTTGTTTGGTGTTTCTAAAACCTGACCTTGACCTTAAGTGTTTCATTTCAGGACAGCCTGCCAAGGGTTTGTCAAGAAAGAGCAAGTTTGCACACCTGGCCATTCGGGTTTCTCAATGTCTCCGCAGTGGGGTAGGAAATAGGTGGGCCGCACCAGAGGATAATAGAAAGAATATGGACAAGGTGGTGCTGGATTGGAAGGGAGGGAAATGAAACAATTCCAAGATATTCTTTGACATTGTTTGGTGATCAGGTTTCATGATAAGGACAATTGCAGAGGCTTGAGGAATGTGGAAAGATAATGCTTGAGAGAACCTCCTTGTCAAATTTCCAAATGCCTCTTCTGAAAGAGAATGAGAAAGAAATAAGAAGCAAAGTGAAGCAAACCGCAGAAGTAATATATAGCTTCAGAATAGATTGTTTAGCTTATATTTCACAAACCTGGCAGTCAAAGGAATGAAGAAATTATATATTCTGAGGATCACAAAACCTTTGCTATTAGTAAAAGCTATTTACAGCCATGAAATCTTCCCATTTCCACTTAAGATGTTTCCAATGGATAGGAAAGCTGATCCAATGACTGAGTCATTATTATTATTATTATTATTATTATTATTATTATTATTATTCCAACTTTTTACTGGGGGCTCATTATAACGTATATGGAACAACCAAACACTGATAGGACAGGTGCCTACTTTGCTTGCAGCCTTATATGCCTTATATTGACCAACCTCTATAGTGTAGATCTAATGCATCTTGACATCTTTGACTATCATAATCAATAATCAGTAGATCCTTACTGACCCATCAACTTCACAACTTTGTTCAAAGAGGCAGTATAATACTGAGGTTAAATTGGACCTTTAGGAATTAAGTTTGTCTTAAAGAGACTCAGTTGTAAGTCTCCACTCAACCATGGAATTCATGAGGTAACTCTTTCATTGTCCACCTACCATATATGTTGCTTTTGAAAGAAAGAAAGAAAGAAAGAAAGAAATCAGGAAAGACTCCCATGGGTCCAAACATGAGCTCCTAAACAAAAGAATATAAATGTAAATAAACAGAATCCAATTTATCTACAAACTCACCATTGTAAAATCTGTCCCACTGCAAATAATATAGGTGTGCTGTCAAAAATAGTCATCCTATGTTATGCAAGGTAATCTTAACGATCCTCCTTTGGATGATAAAGGGACTTAGAAATAAACATCTCAAAATAACCATGACCTAGCCCCAGGTGCAAGGTCACACAGCCACCTAGAAACATATTTAAGGATTCCCTTACTAACTTTGCTCAGACTGAAGAAGCTCCTTGGATAGGGAGCGAAACGTTTCCACTGAGAAAATAGAAATCCAGTTGACATGATTCAAGCTACAGACAATTCCACCTGGATGACTGAGAACCTTCATAGACTCATGGTGCTGGAAACTCCCTGGCTGAATAGAAATTGAAAAAATCCTTCCTTGAATAGAGGTGGGGGCCTCAGGCACAATCTTTCCCCTATTTTCCTTCCTGCTTTGTCTTCTGTGCCTAGGAAGATTAAGACCATTTCGCAAGCTCAACAGCAGCATGGTAATCTTAACGATCCTCCTTTAGATGATAAAGGGACTTAGAAATAAACATCTCAAAATAACCATGACCTAGCCCCAGGTGCAAGGTCACACAGCCACCCTAGAAACATATTTAAGGATTCCCTTACCAACTTTACTCAGACTGAAGAAGCTTCTTGGATAAGGAGCGAAACGTTTCCACTGAGAAAATAGAAATCCAGTTGACATGATTCAAGCTACAGTCATCCTATGTTGAGTTTTATTGGTGGCATATCTACTTCAGCTTAAGCTGTATCTTGAATACTGACCTGACAACATGTTTCCCTGCTGGCAGCAACTGAGACTTTGAAAGAGAAGCAGAAAAAAGGAAGATATCTAGGTACAAAACATTAACTAGAGATTAAGTTTATGGACAGGAAAGCAAGACCACGATTTAGGACTTTTGTCAGCAACCTATAGTTTCCCAAAGTAGGACATCCCACACATTTATATAAAAATATTACATTGACAGTTCTACAGCAATGCTAATATTTTCTATAGACGGGCTTTTTGAAGCCCCAGCCATTTCCTAAATCAATCTGGATTGGGAGTCAGAGCTTGAAGGCTGTGGGTGATAATCTCCCTTCTCCAAAAATCCTGGCAAAAGTCTTGTGTGTTTTCTCCAAAGCAACTCTGTTGGGTTGCTGCTGCTTTCATAAAGGCCATTCTGCCTTCCATTTGTTTCTACTCTAATGATCTTGCCTCATGGCTTCCAAATTGTTTAATTGGTGAGCAATTATCCATTACATACAATGATTCCATCCTGGCAAATGGCTGGTGTCACTAAAAGGTATTTTGAGCCAGTGAACGCATGTTTTCCCTGGGTGCTGAGATACTGAATGAAGCCTGTTATTTAGAATACCGTGCTCCATGGATTGCCCCTAAATAATTACCAAGTGCCTTGAGCAGTGAGCTGGTGAGCTCTCAGGCTGGTAATGGAGAGAGAGAGAGGTGGGAGAATTGGCCTTAGCTGTCTCTGGGCAACGCCCCAGTGCCCTTTTCCATTTTCCCATCAGTGGTAGGCCTTGTTAATATAACACCACGTCTTCAGACTACTGCTGTAGCTGCTCTACTATGGTGCCATCTTAGACAGTAAGCAGTAGTTACTACTAGTTGGCAGTATTCCCCAATTCAGTGCCATCCAGGTATGTTGGAGACCTAGGGACTTCTGTTCTGGAATTCATCATCTCCATAAATGTGGAGAGCATTAGGTCTCCATCTGAGAGAACTTGCATGCAATATTGGTGCCCCTCACCATCTTAGGGAACCTTCTTTCTCTATTGCCAGCCAAGGAAGAGAAACACAGAGGAGGCATATCTTTTGGGGGAAAATAATGCTCTTAATTTGCCTCTTAAATTTGTCTTCTGAAGGAGATGAAGGACTTCCTCCTGCCAGCATCAGCTATGGAGAAAAACTGTCATTTATTTTGATTCCAAAGCAGTTTGTGATATAATTTCTTCGCGATTTTCTCAGGTTCTCATTGTACACTCATCCATTTCCTATGGCATCAGCATTGTTCTTTTCACCCATTGTTATTACATCTGATGTATTTATACAAATACTGATATCTCAGGATCATGTGCATCAAGGACAAAGGCTTTCTAGCTGATGATTCTGCTTCTTATTTTTAAAAATATATTGAATAGAAATGCCCATCACTGGTCAGCTCAGATTTGTAGTGGCTCAACTTCACCAATGATCAGAGCAAATCTTGTGACAAGTTGTAGTTCAGTTCTGCAACTTTGGCCTCTGAGAAATGTTTGGTTATTTTGCCTATCACCAACAAGGTCACTTAATATATTACATCAAGAGAAATGTGAATTTGTTACTGAATGTACACTCCGATCTTTGATACAGCTGCGCCATTAGGGCTACCATATATGAACTGCAAAAAATCTGGATGGCCACTAGAGGGCGGCAGAACATCAGAGTTTTCTGTATCACTCTGCTGTCCTCTAATGGTTTTCTGGATTTTTTGAGGCCCAAGTATGGTAACTGGATGCACCATTATAATATTGTCAGGAAGTGTTAGATGTTTGATCTATATATGGCAGCGCTATGTAATGAATCCTTAAACTGCAGGTGGTATTTAATAGTGCCCTGGACAGACTGTATCCACCCAGGCTGGCCTTTTGATTCTTCTTAATAAGAAGAATGAGACAACTTCCTATTTAGCATGGTCAATCACTGAGGTTGTATAACCATGGCTAAACATATTTACTCAGACTGGTTTTCTGGGTATGCATGACAACTGAACCATGAACTACTTTCACAGGCTGGGTTGCTACAACATGCTGGGGCTAAAATGTGGTTGTTAGTTTGTGGATTAGTGTACATATAAACATAGCCTATGTGAGTCCTGGTGTGTTCCTGCATGTTTGCTTATTCTTCAGTCTGATTCTGGTTTTCTCCTTGCTCCTGCCTCTTGGCCTATGTAACAATGAATTCTAAAGTTAAAGCAAGAAGATACCCTACAATTTTTAGGTCTCACATTTCATATCCATCTACTTAAGCATTGTCAGTGAACACTGTTGATTACATTATGAAACTTTCCGGTCAGTGTTTTAGTAAGATGTCCTCTGCATTTAGGAAAAACATCACACAAAAAGAGTCTTGATATTATCACTGCTCCTTGGGGCACATAAGGGAAAAGTCATTGGAAAAGACTATTATATATTTTTTTAAATGAAGACAATTTAAAAAGAGGCTGACAGAAGACAAGGTGGCTGGATACTAGCACAGATGACACAAATGTGAGCTTACAAGAACTGAAAGAAACAGTTACTGATAGAAAATGCTGGTGAAATGACGTCCATCAGGCCGTGAAGAATTGGAAGTGGCTGAATGATTTAACAACCACCACAATCCTGGTTCTCTTGTTTCTGTTTCAGCTCACTGCAGTCCTCTGGCTTGCCTTCAAGATAAAGGCTAACAACCGGCATATTTTAACCACTTTGAGGATTCCCTTGGATATCACAATAAAGAGGGAAATATTACTTTAAGGCTAGTATGGGTCTAATTTAAGCTTGTCTCACCTCTGGACTGAGGGTGAGATAAGAACAATGTCATGGGAACATGGCAAAAAAGTGACATTGCCAGGGTATGTCTATGCCATAGAAGAGGGATTCAAGACACTGGCTACTTGAAGAATTATAATTTCACATCCCAAGTCTGAACTATCCAACAATTCTAAAATGGCTGAGGAAAGAAATAACATTGGAAATTCAAGTGCTTGAATGCTGAACTGTGTGGAAGGAAGGAAGGAAGGAAGGAAGGAAGGAAGGAAGGAAGGAAGGAAGGAAGGGGAAGGGGAAGGGGAAGGGGAAGGGGAAGGGAAGGGAAGGGAAGGGAAGGGAAGGGAAGGGAAGGGAAGGGAAGGGAAGGGAAGGGAAGGGAAGGAAAGGAAAGGGGGGAGGGGAGGGAGGGAGGAAGGGAGGGAGGAAGGGAGGAAGGAAGGAAGGGGAGTTGGAGAGGAGAGGAGAGGAGAGGAGGGAAGGAGGGAAGGGGGGAAGGGGAAGGGGAAGGGGAAGGGGAAGGGGAAGGGGAAGGGGAAGGGGAAGGGGAAGGGGAAGGGGAAGGGGAAGGGGAGGAAAGGAAAGGAAAGGAAAGGAAAGGAAAGGAAAGGAAAGGAAAGGAAAGGAAAGGAAAGGAAAGGAAAGGAAAGGAAAGGAAAGGAGAGGAAAGGAGAGGAGAGGAGAGGAAAGGAAAGGAGAGGAAAGCCTTGCAGTGCCTAGCATGAGCTCTTCCTTCCCTTTGTTTTCTCCACTGGGACTTGAAGGCAGCCTGAAGAGCACCTGGAGTACCACACCTGGATTCCAATTGTAAAAGGAAAATTAAGAGAGTACCAGAGTGTGGGTGTGTTTGGAGGAAGATTTGTGTCATGTGGGAAAGCAGAAAGGAGGAATTTGCAGCAGAGGAAGTGGAGTAGCTGTCAGCTCAACAGGCAACTGATGGTAAAGGAGGAGCAGGGTTGGACTTCACCAAACCATCAGCAGACAAGCTGAAAGCAGCTTCACCACTCCAGCAGAAACGCTGAGAAGTTATAGCCAGCCAGCAGCTGGTAAAGCATCTTCCTTTTCTCATCCTAGCACAGACTGAGAAACTGCCAAGCCAAGGCTTCAGCAACAGTTTAGAACAGCAGCTGACTGCAACAGAAGCCAACTTGAAGGTGGCTAAAGATTTTGGTGTGAGCTCTAGCGACAAAGGAGAAGAGGATTGTTATAGACTGTTCAGGAATAAGATATAGACATAGATGTTAGTATTAGTATAGGATAATATAGCATAGGCTCAGTAATAAGTATTTGGTATGTTTGCCAGCTTGAGTTATTTATAAAAATAATAAAGACGGGGTAAAAATCAATGAATAAAAATAAATAAGTGGTAAGGTAGAAATTAGGACAATAAGTTTGTTAAATTTTATATTAAAAAAGTCTCCCTGGAAACACAGGGAAAATAAAATCAGTCTGCTTGTTGCTGGAATGTACCATTTCCCAAAAGAACCCCCTTTCAGAGGGAAGGTAGGAAAGAAGGAGACAGAGTCAAAGAAAAAGAAAAAGAAAAAGAAAGAAAAGAAAATGAACAGATGAATGATCACCAGTTCTTGAGCAAAGCCACTACAGGTAGTCCTCAACTTATGACCATTCGTTTAACAACAGTTATGATGGCCTCAGAAAAAGTGCTTTATGACCTGTACTTGCACTTATGACTGTTGTACCACCCCTGCAATCACGTGATTGCAGTTTGGGCGCTTGGCAACCAGCTCACATTTTTGACCGGTTGCAGTGTCCTACGGTCATGTTATCATGATTTGCAACCTTTTTTGCCAGTTTCCAGCGAAAAGTGTTGATTGGGGAAGCTGGATTCACTTAACGACTATCATAAAACGGTCATAAAATTGGGTCCAGTCACGTGGTGAGTTGACTTATGACTTACGACTGAAATTCTGGTCCCAATTGTGGTCGTAAGTGGAGGACTACCTGTAATCCCCTTTCTCCTTACAGGTGGAAAAGGTTCCCTTTTACCTGTGCACAACCTAGTGTTCTCCAGGGATATTTCCCAACTGATGAGTTTAAGTGATCTCCTCTGCTCCTTGAATGTCAGAAAACTAAACCAGAATGACATTTGCCAGCCCCTAAGGTAAAGGTTCCCCCCACACATTTGTGCAGTCATGTCTGACTCTAGGGGCCGGTGCTCATCTCCGTTTGTTAGCCGAAGAGCCAGCGCTGTCCGAAGATGCTTCCGCGGTCATGTGGCCAGCATGATGCACACGGAGCGCTGTTACCTACCCACCGAAGTGGTACCTATATAGGCCAGCCGCTATCCTGCCACTGTTTCCTCTATTCCCACTTAGTTCAGTCTCTTAACTTCCTTCCTAGCAGATGGGTAACAAAGCCTAACACAGAGCATTCCAAACTGTGTGTTGCGACTTGTTAGTGTGTCGGCTGCAGTGTCTGGGTGTGTCACGGCTGCTGCTGCCTCCAAGCCCTGCCAGGATTCCTCGCAGGTCCTAGTGCCTGCCTTGTGCCCTGCTGTAAGAGTGTGTCGCGAAATGATGCATGTCTAAAAAGTGTGTCACCAACATGAAAAGTTTGGAAATCTCTGGCCTAACACCTTGCACTCCTTGAGCCTCTCCTTGGACAGAGTCAGAATTAATAATTAATATTTTGTAAGAGTGGCACAGTAGAGGACAACTTAAGCCTGTCCCACTCATTTCTGGGGATGAGATGAAGGGACATCATGAGGACACAGCAGGAAAACATGTTACCAGGCATGTCAGTGTCATTCTTAAATGCAATTGGGGAAAAGCCATGATGAGGCCATTTCCATAATAGTGTTTTATAGTTTCTTATAGCATCACCCAACTCTTACAAAGACAGAAAGTCTGCCTTCATTACTGTTATATGGGCACAGCAATGGTTGGGTGATGCTGTAAGAAGCTATAAATTACAAGAGAAGAAATGGCCATAGGAAGACAGCTACCTGGCTGGTTGATCATAGAACATATGTATGCAGTAAAACAAGAACAAATGAAAGGTTGGTGCCATCATAGGCACCAGAAGATTCAGAGCGACAGAAATTTTGAGAGACCAATACATGTTTCCTGCCCACAGAGGAATGGGACTTCCAGGGTCACAGCTGAAACAGCAATGCAAGCAGGCCTGGCTCAGAGATTTTGCTGCTTAAGGAGGAGCAGTAATGGTGCAAGCTTGCCACCCAAATCATGATGCATGCTACCCCAAACCACTCCAAACACTTCTCCCCTTAGCTTGCAATAAAAATGAAATAATAAATGAAATAACAGTTAGCTGGGCTTTCATAATGCACAAACTGCTCCCTGAGACACTCTACCTAATGGTAGGGCTGTTCAGAATGCAATCTTACATAACACTGTTATGGCCAGAGTTCCATACACATGGTATTAGACCAGTGTTTCTCAACCTTGGCAGCTTGAAGATGTGTGGACTTCCACTCCAGGAATTCCCCAGCCAGCTTGCTGGCTGGGGAATTCTTGGAGTGGAAGTCCACACATCTTCAAGCTGCCAAGGTTGAGAAACACTGTATTAGACTATGGTGTTTGAGAAACACAACACAATCTAGCTCCTAGAATAAAAGGTTCTTGCTTTCTCTACAACTCTCTTTTCTGAGCATTTTTCTTACACTGAGATCTGCCTTTTCTTTGCAGAGTTTACAGTGGTGAAAATGGTTCTTCTCTCCCCCATCCCATGCTCTTTTTATTCTCACAACATCCTTATGGGGTGGGTCAATTTGAGAAACCCTGGCTGTGCTTCAAGTTAATTTAAGGATTTAGAGGGAGTGGGAGTTAAAATCCTTTTTTTAAAGTAAACATGTTAAAGAAAATATATAGATAAGCATTAAACAAAATACAAAAGAATGAACAAAGGATTTTAAAATGTCATGGAGTTTTCCAATATATCATTAGTTAGTTCTAAATAAATGAAGATACTATAAGAATCACTTTAAAGTTTTAAGATGAGAGTAAATATAAAAACCACGGTCAATACATTATAAATCACCAAATAGTATTATAAGCTATAGTAAATTCAATCCATATTACTAAGAATCTGTTCTGATTTAGAATACTGTAAAATTGAAATATAGACTCTATCCATACAGCAACCCACCTTTTGGATGTGGTACAAATCCACATATTAAATTATAGTCTAGGAATTGAATTCTATGTCAAATATACTTTTAAGGTTATTCTGGACATCAAAGCATTCTCCCTCAAATTGGTTAGCCATTCTTCCATTAAGGGGATCAAACAACCCTTCCAACAAGAACCCTATAATCTCCTTGCAGCAGGTAGCATATACAAAAGCTAATTTGATATACTGTAAAGGAATATATGGTTTAATACAGTTTGATATGAATAACACAGATTGAAATGGGAAATCAACTTTTAAAATTTGTTTCATTCTAGTATTATTTTCCAGAATTGTTGAGTTTTACAACATTGCTGCCAAATATGAAAAAAATGATCTGATCTGCTCATTACATTTCCAGCAATTTTTTGAGAATGAATTATTTATTTTAGCAATCAGGACTGGAGTAATATACCAATGGTAAAATATACCAATTTGCTCTGGAAATCCAGTCTCTGAGGTTCCAGATCCTCATGTACATGGACTATTGATGGATGTCAATTGAGATTGACAACATAAAGGGTGTTATTTAGCCAGAGTGACACTACTGGGTTATTTGATTCCTTCCACTGGAAATTTAACTAGGTGCCCAGCATTATTTATTTATTTGATTTCAAGACCAGCTAGACTCCACAAACTTTACACAGATCCACAAAGTTTCCACAACAAGGTCTCCACAAAGTCTACACACTCCACAAAGTCTTCACAACTCCACAAAGTCTCTGGGCAGTTTACAATTAAAAAAAAATACATAATATAAAAGGAAAACACGAACACCCAAGCAAAACCACAGAAATAATGACCAAATATCACCAGGGGCTCCACAAACACCCTAACTCCAGCCCTGGGAGCAGAGCCAGGTCTTCAGAGACTTATAGAACATTTAAAGTCTTGGAGCCATATGTATTTCTGGGGGGAGGGGATGCTGTTCCAGAGAGCAACAGGATTGGAAATGGGCTTGCTGTTATACCCATTTAAATTTGCCCAGATTTTTTATCTTTTTAGGTGTTCAAATTAGCAGGATTGCTAATCCTTGTAATAATGCACAATGATAGGTGAAAAGCAATGGTAGAAATTTTGTGAATGGACTTGAAAAGGATCTCTTCAATCCCGGTTCAGTTAATACCCCAACTTTTGAAGTCCATACATCTTAAAGTGGTCAAGGTTGAGAAACATTGTTTTAGAACTTCATCCTCTTCCAGGTTCACCAAAGGGCACTTCTTTAACCTCTGATACATGATTGGCTTGGCTGCGTCCAAGTTTTGTAGCTCAATAAATAGCCGGCAAGACCACAAAACCTCCATATTTGTTTCAGTGTGTAGAGGAGGGTAACCACAGGGGCATGGAGTTCCTGGCTTACCCAGTCATTATGACGGAAGTATCAATAATTACACCTTTTGCTTGTGTTGGAACAGACCAGAATAATATAAATCTTTTAGAAAATTAAACGTTGGCCTTTTTAAAAATTCATTTGAAGCAACATTTCTCTCTTTCTCAAAATCTAGTTCTTTCTCCGTATCAAGATACAGATCTTCATTGGTGTGTTTTAATGGCTCGTTTGCCTCCCCTCTTAACTTGGGGACTTAATGTAAAATAAGAGCATGAGGAGCTGCAGCTTGGTGCATTGATGGTGGGCTCTGGAGCTCAGAATTGCCCCTTGATGAAGAGAGGAAAACAAAGAGATTGATGACAGAGAAAGGAAAGCAACATTGCCATCTTCACCAACGGTCTACCAGCCAAATGTGATAGACTACAAATCCCAACATCCTCTAGCCAGGAAGGCTTGCAGGGCACCACATATTAAATAGGAGAACATCTCAGTAGGAAGAGAGCCAGTTTGGTGTAGTGGTTAAGGCATCAGGCTAGAAACTGCGAGTTCTAGTCCCACCTTAGGCATGAAGCCAGCTGGGTGACCTTGGGCCAGTCACTTTCTCTCAGCCCTAGGAAGGAGGAGGCAATGGCAAAGAACTTCTGAAATCTTGCCAAAAAAACTGCAGGGACTAGTCCAGGCAGTTGCCAGGAGTCAACAGTGACTTGAAGGTGTGCACGCACACACACACACACACACACACACACACAAACTCAGTAGGAGAACCCAATTTCTTTTGGTGTCAAAATTCCACCCCAATATAAGTGATCCTTAAGATTTATAGAAGCAACACTTCCCTTCTCAACAGCCTGGGATTCCATTTCGTTATGAGGAATATTCAAGGAAATTGAGGGGAGGGTGAGGGAAGGAGGGCCAAGACATGAAAGGCATACAGCTTTATATCTTTGCAAAAAAAAGTGCTTTCTTTAGTCCTTCGTTGGTCTGGCATCTCTCTTAGCAGGCTGGTGAGCATGTCTTTCCACCACCAGCTTTGGTATCTCATCCCTTTCCTGTGTTGCTTCTTCTTGATGATGATGTTCCTTTAATTTAATTTTCTTTTTTTAATCAACCTCTGGTCCCATCTCAAAAAAATGTAGGTGGAGGGGAAGCCCACTGGTCCACCCGAACTTGTGGTTTCTGTTTTTTCTTCCCCTGATTCAGGAATGGACTGAACTCAAATTTCTGAGCAAAAGGACAAATACAAGAAGGCAGCCAGGAGTAAATAACACCGGATTTAAAATAAATAAATAGCTGTTCTGCACGTCTCCTTGGAAACGGACAATGCTCCTCAGCGCTTGGTGGAGGGAAAGGATTTATAGCTCTTTTGTTTCAAATGAAAACAAATGATATTAAGGAACTGGAGAGGGAGGGGGAGAGAAAGAGGGGGGGAAATGTGTATGTGTCAGGAGGAGGCAGCTAAGAGCAGGGAAATCCTTTAGCTGGCAGAGCTAAAAGGGCTGCCCCCCCCCTTCTCCCCATAGCTTGGAAGACCGCCTGTTGGCTGAAATCGACCAGGCTCCAGGTGAATTTCGCCTTTCCCTGATGTGCCCAGAAAGAGAAGAAACAAAGTTCTTCTGGCCAAGTTTGAGGGGTTGGATGACAGCAAAAAGCAATGGGTGGCCCAGGCAGAAAATAAATTAAATGGTGATCAGTGGCTGTCTCTGATTCACAAAATCCTCTGAGTAAGGATTGTGGCTGTGTTCTCACAACCCATTTAACCAGACCTATTGAGTGCATTCACACAACGCCTTAAGCTTGGTCAGTTTTAACCTTAGCTTATTTTGCATATCTTGGTGTGGGTGTGGGTGTCTTTTGCTGTCACCTGTTAAGTTCAACAGGGCCTGCAGAAAATGGGTTATTGGGGTAAGCGGGTTAGTATGTTGTGTGAACGCAGCCACAGTTTCAGCCAGCCCTTCAGCAACCCCCAGCCTCCTTCAGTCCCAGATTAGGCAGCCTTCTTCACTGTGAACCGTGTACTGCCCCTCATCCTCCATCTTGCAGAAGAATGCTAATTTCCATCCTGCTCTGCATCATTTGGCTACCTTTCCCACAGTCCCACATGCTGGCTGGGGAATTCTGGGAGTTGAAGTCCACACATCTTCAAGCTGCCAAGGTTGAGAAACACTGCTCTGGAGCCTAACCATTTTTTATGTTCATTTAGGCTTTTCTCCACCAGTAGCATGGAATATATTTCTAAGAGGGAAGTACTGTACTATCTATACACAAACAGCTGTTGTGGGAGGAGCCAGGGAGAAGGGACAGCTGTGTGTATACACAACATTTTCAATTGACCATGTTTGCACAACACTCTTAACCTATTATTGGATGGACCCATTCGCTGGGTTTGCATACTGGTCAGAATCATAAACTAGCCACGTTTAACCAGAAGAAAACTAACCATGGTTAAAACTAAACAACCATGTGTGAATGCAGCCTGTAGGTCTTTTCCTGACCTGGTGAAGTGAGTTCTGTGAGCACACCCACAATATAGTACTCTCTCTGGACTACACCTATGTCTGGTGGAGTTGATTTTGATCCATGACTACTTCTGAGGTAATATGAGCACTGACCTTTGAAAGCACTTATCCCCAAGGAAAAGTATATTCAGGATTCCTTCACCTTGTTAAAACATTGTCCAAGCACATTTAGCTCCAGTTCTTTCCAATGTGCCAGACTTCACCTGCTCAGGCACACTTTCCCCACACAGCAGTTTCACTCACTTTTATCATGGGTTCTGAGAGGCAGTGTGGGGTAGTGGTTAAGGTCTGGCCTAGGAGGTGAGAGAGCCAGGTTCGAGTCCTCCCTTACCCATGGAAGCCAGCTGGGTGCTTTGCTCCCCCCCCCCTCTCAGCCCTAGAAACCAAAAAACATTTATCTACCAACCCAGCTAGAACAGAGCCTCAATGAAGAGGCTTTCATCCTCCAGTGGATTGACTTGGAATCATCATCATCATCATCTGGAAAAATGTTACAACTTGGCAATTTAGAACTGAAAGCGGTTGAAAGAGAAGGCAAGTGGGGAGTTGGGCGGTGATGAATCCAATAAATAAATAAATAAAATAAAAGTGGTCTTGAAGGCAGGACTGTGGAAAAGTCAAGAGAATAGTCCTTAGGCTTAAGCGGCACCTGAATTCCTCCCTCTCACAACTGTGCAGATAATAGACATCAGCAGCAGTTGTAGGCATCCAGTTTACAGAGAGTTGATTCCGAGTAGGGAAGGAAAGAGGTGACGGTCTTTCTACCACAGTGTTTCTCAACCTTGGCAACTTTAAGATGTGCGGACTTCAACTCCCAGAATTCCCCAGCCAACCTTGCGGGAGTTGGCAACTTTAAGATGTGCGGAATTTAACTCCCGCAAGGGTGGCTGGGGAATTCTGGGAGTTGAAGTCCGCACATCTTAAAGTGGCCAAGGTTGAGAAACACTGTTCTACTGACGTCTCCTGTTTCTTTCCCCAGACGTTTTCGATTTTCCATCCAATTCGGTGTTCTACTTCTCCCGCCTCTAGAGTAAAGGCTTAGGTTCGGCTTTGCTTCAGACCCTTCCCCCCAAATAGACCACCTGGCCTGCCGCACTGGCCCCGGTGCAAGATCTGGGAACCAACCACCTCGCGGGATCCCCGGGGCAGTGTAAAAGGGTTTCGATCAAAATCGATCTGACGGCAAGCCGCGTGACGTCTGCCGAATGTTAGCCGATAGTCAGCTATTAGATCCTTTTGGTGAGTTTATTAGACCTTCCTTTCCTTTTTTGGTAGGGGCAAGACTTGAAAAATAAATTAAAAACCCAGGATGATGATGATGATGATGATGATGATGATGATGATGATGATGATGATTTTGCATTAAAATTCTCGCTTGCACTTGCAACCTTTTAACACTTAAGGAACCCCATCGGAAGTATACACGTTCCCCGCGAGCGGCCGCGCACATACAATTTTATTGTAATCCAATTGTTTAGAGAAAGGTAAAAAAAAATGTTGCTCCCCTTTGATCTGCGACCGCTGGCGGAGATTTTCTGCCTTTTGCTTCCCCTGAATTAAACCAAGAACAGCAAACTGAAGCTTCTCTCTCAACCCAACTCAACCTCCAGCCCCTCCGCCCCCCCCCCCCCCCCCGCAAAAGGCGCCGGTGTATTTGCGCTGGGAGTGTTGAGGCTTTGTTTATTTGAAAAGGATAATCTGTCTCCGCGTTTACAGGGCACGCATCAACCGAAAGCTAAGTTTCCATTTCTTAGAGGAAAAGGCAGCCACCGGTCAGGAATTGCTACCGCCTCCCCGCTTCCAGGAATATGAACAAGTTAAAAAAACAAAACAAAAAAGTTTTGTAGGTATAATTTAAAAACAAAACAAAACAGAGAACGGAGAAGCGCAAGAACCGGAGCTGCGTTTGGAATAAATCTGGCTAGAGGTCAGTTCCATCGAATTCATTTCATAATCAGCAATCTCATTCGCAAAAATAGTTCTCGAGATACAGACACCACGCATTTAGAAATCAGTTTCAGGGGGGAAAGCATTAGACGCAACTCCTCGACGCAAAAAGCACTGAGGAGAAACAAACCCCACCCTTCAGTAACATCAAATTTCACTTAGCTTAAATGTTACCATTCTTAAGGCACACAGAAGCCTTGGATTCCACCCCGTTCATTTGGTTGTGTTTTCCTTAATTACTGGTTTATTTGCAGTTTATGTTGTAGGTCAAAATGAACGGGTGGAATCCCCGCCCACTCAGTTTAGCCGCATACGAGGAGTATTAATATTAAGAAATCGCTATCTGGGCGTCAGCACCCCGAATAAACCGCACCTGACGGTGAGATGGGGATCAGTGCCGACGGCGGGGGGGGGGGAGAGAACACTGGGACGGGCGGTTGATTAAAAAAAGAAAAAGTAGGAATTTGTTGAAATACGGTTCATTTAAGGGGTCTGTTTATTACTGGGTTATTGCACCTTAAATGCCCCCGATTCCAACGCATTTAGCTCTTCTACCATCGGCTGGAGGAAAGGAAAGGAAGGGGAAGGGAAGGGAGGGGAGGGGAGGGGAGGGGAGGGGGGTTGAATTCAGGCACACTATTTCTCTCCCCAAAGAGGTAACAATTTTCCTGGTGATTTCAGGGGGGAGGCAGGGAGGGAAAGGGTGGGGGTGCAGCGTGCTCTAAGTCCTTTTGTGTCCAGCTGTAGAAATCATAGCTTTCAAAAACTTTACCCCATCTCCTTTGTCCGGCCATCATTTGTGCCTGACTGCCTCTGCTGTTTCGCGTATATCCTATACCCCTTCTTCTCAGAACGTTTATGGGAGCGGCTCAAACACCCCTGAGCCCCCAAAGCATCTCCCCCTGGTTCTTTATCTCCTTTCCTCTGCTTTTCAATCCCTAAATTAATCGGCAAAAAGGCCCGAAACGAAATAGAGAAAGGCGGGGGGGGGGGGCGGGGGGACAGCCCACCACCATTTTCTATTCTAACAAACAGTTGAAGAAATTCGGGTTGTTTCCGAAGTTAGCCCCCCAAAGGGAGCAAAGATCTCGATTCTTTGTAGTTTGCAGAGACAGCAAAGCTAAGCTGGTTTGGGAAGGCCACAAAAGATTGAATCAAACCCTGGAGACACCAGAAAAATATTTTTCCCCTTCAATTCAAGGAAGGAACTCTTAAAAACCTTCCATTTTATGGAAGTTGGAATGAGCTTTGAGGAGGGGAAAAACTTTCGCAAGCACATGGGGAGACAAAGACTATCACTTGTGCTAGAACCATTTAATAGAATTATACATATCTGCCAAATCCAGAAAAAAAGGTTTATGCATATATATCTTTTTTCCTCTCCATTTCACATCTGCAAGCATAAAAACAACAATGATTTTTGCTGTTTGGAAATTCAAGGTCAGAGCAATTGACCGATGTCTTAAATATATATACTTCTTTCTCCTTACTGCTAGCTTTTCCAACAGTAGGCTACTGTAGTACAGGTGAATTTTAAAAGTCCAAGTGTATTTTTATTTAGATCTCAGTGGTTTTCCTTCAGCCACAGCTTGCTGTTAAAAGTTGGTTTGTTTTTTCAGTGCAGTTTACCTCTGGTAAAAGGCAATTTTAGAGCAAGAGAAAGACAGAAAGAAAACCAGAGACGGGGAGGGAGAGGAAGAGAGATAGAAAAAGAAAGAAAGAAAGAAAGAAATAGAGAGATGGTCATATGTAACTCAGTTGCTCAAATTTCACTGTTAATTATAACCTCTGTAAAATCACAGCAGAACCTCCTGCTGGTGTGGGGTTTATAATTGCATACAATACAGGAGATCACAGTTTTAAAGTCTAGCACAGATTAAAAACCACAGATGTACCATTTATATAAGACGCACACTGATTGTCTCTTAAAAACTACATATTGACTCCTTATTGACATTATTCTTATTTCCCCCCTCTTAAATAAAGTAGTGCAGCTAAGACAATCAGTCCCATGATCCACAGAGCTCTTAACAGAGTTCTTTGTTCATTTTTTCCTATGGCCAACTTTGCCAAATGTGGCTTGAAGCAATCGAAGAAGCTTGAGAGATGTATATAAATATTGTCCAGTAACACAAACATTTTAACCAAGATTGGATGGAAAGGGAAGGAAAAGAAGGGACATTCTTGTCATAACAAAAAAAGGTATCTAGTCAGTGTAGGCAGGAAAGGAAGGAAGGAAGGAAGGAAGGAAGGAAGGAAGGAAGGAAGGAAGGAAGGAAGGAAGGAAGGAAGGAAGAAAAGAAAAGAAAAGAAAAGAAAAGAAAAGAAAAGAAAAGAAAAGAAAAGAAAAGAAAAGAAAAGAAAAGAAAAGAAAAGAAAAGAAAAGAAAAGAAAAGAAAGATCCCAATACCCCCTTCCCTGGGTCATAGAATAATCTTCCATCCCTGTCCAGGCAAAGAAACCCACAGTTGGCTAAAACTATGAAGCAATGAAAAACTAAGTGATGTGATTCTGTTCTTGGTCTACATAACATGTCTTTCCTTCTTGTCTTCCTTTCCAGAGCATTTGAGCAAGAGGTGAAATTGGGAGGTATGATCACGGCCACTGAATTTCTTGCCTTTGTTATTAATTTGTGTCCTGTTCACAATCCTTTTTAATTTAAATCAAAGATCTCAAAACTGGAAATTTCAGCCTACTATGGCTATTGTCTTGTCTGTTTCAACAACATAATTGTGATCACTTATCATCAGCCTCAGTATCATCACCATTATTGTTTATCACAAAGGGTTTGTAACAGGTCTTCACAAAACCTGGAACTTCCATGAAGATGTCTGGTCTTTATAATCCAAGCAGTCAGCATTGAAGTTTAGCTTCCAGGAGGCTGTTTGATCCTTATAATCCAAACAATCAGTAGATGAGTTAAACCCCAAACTTGAAGCTCCATAACCTTGAGTTGAGAGTGAAGCTGGAGATTGGTTGAGATGGCTGGCCACAGCATTGGTACCCATGGGGCTAAGGGTGGCCCCTGGTCCAGGGAGCTGGTGATGCATAGGGGTCAGGTAAGATCCACAGTCCATTCCTCCAAAATATGAGGTTGAGCCGGCATATCCTTGGCTATAGCCTGAAGCCTGAGTGTAGGTCATAGGATAGGACCTCTGCATGCATGAAGAAGAAGTGGACAGGGGGTCTGAGAGAGGAGAGATGGATGCTGGGCTCCAGATGGACACTGGAGCACTGCTGCTGGAAATGGCAGGGACTGAGGTACTGGCTGGAGGTGTAAATTGGCCACTGGTTCCACTCTCTGAACTCACTTCTCTGGCTGGAGAACTTTTCTTCTTAGCAGGCCTCACTTTGTTCTGGCCCCCATTCTGCTGCTGTTGCTGCTGCTGGCGGCATTTGGCCCGACGGTTTTTGAACCACACCTGGAAAACCAACCAGAAAGGAGGAGGGAGAAGAGCAAAGTGCGTTAGCTATATGGATCACACCAAGGGCAAATGGGGTGAGAATCATTATCACAAGGTAGATGACAGCATTTAAGAGGACGTGGAATGCCACTGAGAAATATCACATTCCTTAGTCTTTCTTCATTTAAGCAAAATTCCTCGTGAGCTTAAAAGTTACTGTGAAAATGTTGCTAGTCCTCTTGATTTCCATTTTCGCTTCCCTCAACATCCCTTGCATGTTTGGCTGACACAAGATGCAAAACACTGCCAGATTTCTTTAGTCCAAATGGACCATGGCGGTAACTTTTATAATGCAGAAGCTCATATCGATGTGTAGCATCACAAAAACAGGGCATTACCGTAGAGCCAACACAGATTTAGCTTGGGGTCTTTTCAGTATTTAGTATTTAGGCTCCTTAAAAATGGGTGGAGAATGTTGGAATAAATGACTAGGAGCAAAAAACTATAATTTAACTCACGGGGGGCCAACAAAGATAACTATGGATATACTGTATAGGCATTGAATTGCCCAATGTTTGGCTTCATCAACTCTTCTCCTGTTCACCTCTGCTTTATCACATCTTATGCATCCCAGACAGAAAAATACGTGGTTCTGTTTTATTTAGAAGACAGCTACTCAAAGGACTGTTGTTTTTATCTGCAACTATGAAGCAATGGTGTATGTGGAAAACCACTGCAGAGTATCAGTTTGGCCTTACTACCAGCACCTTCACATTGTAGACCCAAGCAAACCTTTAATAAGAGCACTCTGGAGAAAGGGAAAAAGTTCTTTCCAAGGCTCTGAGCTTGGCAGCTTAGGTACCTACCCCAAGGACTTCCACTTAAGTCCTACTGAAGTCAAGCCCTTAATTAAAAAGAATAGAATATTAGAAAGGAGAGGTTATCAATTAAGAGGGCAACTGAATGGGAAGGAAACATGCTTGTTCAATTAAATGGGCTGAACCTTTTCTTTCTTTCCATCCCGCTCTGAATGGAGGGCAATTAAATAGTAGGAAGTTCCTTATAACCTGAACTATTACTTGTTCTGATTCATAGCAGAGGCTGATAGATGTTAAAGGTGCTTCAGCTCAGGCACATGTAAGTGAAGGTAAGCTTACTTGAAATCAATAGGGTTTGTTTTCGAATCATGCCGTTCCCAACCAGAGCACCACTCTCTGTCTTTCCTGTTCCCCTCAGCCCAACTCCTTCACACCATCAAAAAGGCATGACTCTTCTGAGGACCATCCCTTGCTTCTCTGATCTTCTGGTTTCATTCATGCTCAGAACAGTCTTAGACTGTCTACCAGCTGAGGTATGGAAAGAACAACAATGGATACAGGCATGCAACTGAACAAAGTTTTTGAGTTTGAGGATGGAGGGGCTCTCTTACACAACAGGTCTCCTTGACATCATAGCTGTTTTGGACTCTCCAATGTAAATAGGAATCCATGTATATTGTTATTAAAATGTTAATATCTAATGAGGTCTTTAAAAACACACAAACCACATTTGCTCCGAAGTGGAGCACTACATGCAACCGTCACAACATTCTCTCATCTCTCCTTAGATAACATATTCCTGACTTTCTCTTTTCCTTCATCCCCACTCAGCTAATCACTGGCAGTTCTAGGAAATCATTCCAAAAGGGGGGCAGGCACCTCCTTAGACATCACAAAGCAGCTGCTATGGCGTGCTCCAATTTTGGTGCTTGAATGGAGTAATCACTGCAGGAAAAATGCACATCAAGTGTGCTTTTCCTCTGGTCTGATGTTGTATCTGCTACTTCTGTCCAAATGCCTAAAGATATGCCCCCACTTTGCTGTCAGATAAAGCTATCTCTGCTAGGGAGTGGCTGAGGAATAGGAGAAAAAAGTAAAAAGAAGAAAAGAAGAAAAATGAAGGAGTATTTCAAGAGGAGGGCATTATATTAATCTTAATTCCTCTCACCTACCATTTAAGCTGCTGTATAACATTGTTCTGTGAAATAATCATTTTTGTTATATGGTTTTTAGTTTTATATTTTATTCCTAATATAATCTATAATGTTAATCACAGTTAACAATATAAATCGTATTAATACAGTAGAAAACTAGATAGAAAGGCATGAAATAAATAAAACACAAATACCAGTTAGAAAATATGGCAAAAATTGTATGCAGCTCATGTAAAAGGGAGAATGATGAAACTAAATGTCATGTAAGCCTGCGTTATACCAAACATGGCAACCTCAAGTTTCCAATTTTGTGCATTTTAGGAATGCCTAAGCAAAAATTTGTGAGAGGTTCATTTTTACAGGTGTATCATGCAGAACATCAGAAGGCCACATGAATGGAACAAGTATGTCTCCAATAGAAGAAAATATCTGTAGCTCAGGGTTGAACAATGGAGTTCTTAGTGCTCTCTGGGCTTGGTTAGAGACATTTGTTTGCTTGCAGACATTTCATTACCCAACTAGGTAACACCATCAGTGTGACATCCAAGCAAACAACCAAGCTCAGAGAGCACCAAGGACTCCATAAGTATGTCTCTCAGACTTGTTAGGAAGCTGGGGTTTAACTATGTATATCACCCTGTGGAGCATATAAAAACAGCTGAGAATCAAGGTTTGCCTCTCTCATCAAGCCCCTTCTATTAAAATAAATGGCATTTATGATGTATCTATTTAGGAGTTAGTTTCTTTTTTTAAAAAAAAAAAGCACTAGAACTTTTTTTTTGAAGAGCTGATTTGTGTTTAAAGATGAGTTTCGCTCTCTCTATCCCAAGAGCAGACATATTTACAGCAGTTTAACTATCAACTCCTTTCTCAAACAATTATGGTAACTGACTCAGTATAGCTGCTGAGAGATCTTCTTTAATGATCATTCATGCTCCAGAGAATATCCCAGGTCCTGGGATCTCCTGGAGAGGGTGAAAACTTATTAAACTAGTTTAACCCTACAAGTGTAAATGTCCCTTGCTGCTTCCTGTAGCTTACAATATATTATTAATCCCTTGATGTAATGTCAGCAAATGTGTCCTGTGGCCATCCTGTTTGGCAAACCTGTTTTACCCCTTCCTGAAAATATCTAGGCAGTTCAATTCATTTCATGCTTAGTGGAAAGCAAGTACAGGCAGCATCACTGGACAATGCTTTCAAGTTAAGGACCATTTTGGATGTCATGCCTTTCTTTGTGGACCCTGCAGAAAACCTGCATATAAAGTGAAGTGTACAATGATTTGCTGTATGCGTGTATGCGTTCACACTCATACCCAGCTGCAAGGCATGGAATATGGACAGCTTGAGTGCAAAACAGGTATTACAAAAATGATACAGTATTACCGATATCCAGATTTCACCTAATTCTTACAACATAACCAACTTCTCTTTTTAATGTTATATTGCAATATGTCATTTCCCCCTGTAATTATGGTTAGGATTAGGAAACTGATTGCATGGAGAAAGATTTTCCCTAGGTCACCGGGTTTGCATTTTTCCCAGAGCTGCTTTGAAATGACACCTGTCATAAATCAGTTTTGGGGTCACTCCTGAACTATAGCTCTTAGACCTTCCAGCTAGAGGGAAAGCTGAATTCTGCTGTTAAAAAAACAAAAACAAAATCAGTTCTGATGGATAAATAAACGCCATTGGGGCCAATGGTTTGTCTCTATGGCATTAGAAGACCCCTAGTTTACATAAGTACCATTGTTTCTCATGAGATGATGACGATGATGATGCTAACTATAACAACAACACCAACCAAAACAACATGGCTAGTCAACTGTAAGAGCAATAGGTTCCTAAATTAAAGAAGAAGCTGGCTGGATTCTTAGCAAAATCGAAAGCAGCTAGAAGCTAAGTAGAAGCTTGGTGAGAAGCCACAAAACATGGCTGGTGTCAGTCCAGTCAGAACCCAGCCCCATTCATTGTCCAAACCTCTGGAGATTTCTCCACCATTATGCATGGCAGCCCAAACTGGTATATTAGCAAGCTTTGCCAGGAAGGCACAGTTCCATACAGTTCAACCCTCATCTCCCAACATACCTTCACCACTTTCTCACATTTCCTCTTTCTTTTCCAGTGTATACCTCTTAGA
Source organism: Charina bottae (assembly GCA_023362775.1). NCBI lineage: Eukaryota > Metazoa > Chordata > Lepidosauria > Squamata > Charinaidae > Charina > Charina bottae. The sequence continues at coordinate 12,457,786 of JALMGJ010000017.1, read as the reverse complement.
AGTACATAAGGGTGTACATTTTTGCTTTAAAGAAGATGTGTGTTAAATGATCATTCTCAGCAGGGTATCATATCAGAGCTGGTGAACTCTGATGAACAGCATAGAGGGTTGCACTGTGGAGATCTCCTTCCAAAAGTAGCCACTTGCATGTATCCTCACTCTTATCTTCATTTTTCTTAGTCTGAGCATGAGTATCTGCAAAAGCATCTAGGTTTCTGGCCACTTAATTGATGTGATATATCATTAAAGAGGCCTGTGTATGAGCTGCATGCTAAAGGCACTCATTCATTTCCCACCAAATAAAAGGAGAGGAATGTGATTATCTTGCTACAGTCATATGAGATACAAGAAAAGTAATCAAACAGCAAACAGATGCTCTGAAAATCCTCTTTTTTTTTGGCAAGTTAATATGACCGGTAGGTCTGCCTGTCAAGATTTTAAGCCTTGCTGAGAATCTTCTTCCATGCACCCCAGCCAAACTGAACTCGGTTGTCAGCCCTCTTCACCAAATCCTATCTCAAGAAACCATGAAGATTTAGGGGGTGGCCTGCAAGGAATTCGTAGTTCTGGAAGCACAGGGCTGCCTGAGTGCAAAGAGTTTGCTGAACAAGATTGTTGTCAGGCTACTGCCTGGGAGGATGGGATTGAACCTAGCTCATTCCAGTGGCTTTTGAGATCAGAATACTGGAGGGACAGAGAAACACGGTCCATGATATTGTCCAAGCAAAGTAGATCTGAGCTATTCCCTCTCTTGAGATGTATAGCATCTTATAGTGCTATCCAGCCATCATAAAACTGGTCCTCATTATGGCACATTAAGCTTGGAGGATACAGATCACTAGAGAGGAAATGGCCTTGCTCTATGACAGTGTTTTTCAACCGTGGCAACTTTAAGAGGTGTGGACTTCAACTCCCAGAATTCATGCTGGCTGGGGAATTCTGGGAGTTGAAGTCCACACCTCTTCAAGTCGCCAAGGTTGAAAAACACTGGTCTGGCAACTGGTGCAAAGGTGAAATAAGGCCCTGACATGGTATGTATGACACTCCTTCAAGGAATGGTGCAGGATCAGAAATTCGAGCTTTGCTGAATCAGACTGATGGTCTGTCACCTCAGTGTCCTTTTCCTGACAGTGGCCAAGTAGAGACCATTCCCACTCCCCAGTCAGGCCATTAGCCCCAGACCTTCAACTTCTGGTTTTCAGAGATCCAGAAATTTGGAGCCTGCTCCTGTTTAGCTATTGTGGTTAATGGTGGTGGATATTTCTCACCCTCTGCTACACCTTTGTCTTTCTTCAGAAGCCGCGGAGTGCCAAGGCCGCCACTACCTCTCCAGATGGCTGCACTCCATACCTGGTGGTGCCTTTCTCAACTTGGGGTCCTGCAAGTGTATTGAGCAATAGCTCTTATCATTCCCCTCAAGCCACTGCTACCAATGGGAATTGTAGTCCAAATGTGCTTGGGAGATAACTGTGGCTGAGTGAGTGAAAAGGCGGTGGGGGTGGAGGAAAGCTTTCTAAAATATTAGCCTGCCTAGAAAGTTGGCTTTCTGCCCATTGGGGTAGGAAGAGGGAGGTGACTTTCCCCATTGGTTTCAGTTTCAGATCTTATCTTCCCCTGGAGATCCTCCTCCTCCGAGGAAGGAAAGACAGGATGCTGGGGTCGTGGTACTGAAGATTACCCCAACCCCGTCTCTTTCTCCCACTCCACACGTTCTCTTTTCTCGACCTCCTCCCTCCACTACAGTCCTGCCCAGCCCAGCCCAGCCCAGCCCAGCCCCCCCCCCCCGGGTTTGTATTGTCCTCCACCGCCTCCCGCCCCGCAACTCTCGGGAGATCCAGTCTTTCCAGGGGTCAGCTGGAGAAAAAGAAAAGCGGGGAGGCGCGCACCAGCCCTCCGCTTACCTGCACTCGGGACTCCGGCAAGTTAATTTTGAGGGCCACCTCTTCGCGCATGAAGATATCCGGGTAGCGGGTTTTCGCGAAAAGGGCCTCCAGGACGTCCAGCTGCGCGCGGGTGAAGGTGGTGCGCTCCCTCCGCTGTTTCCGGGGGGTGGCTGGGAAAGAAGAAGCGCCCAATGACCGCTCAGGAGAAAAGCCCGGGGCCTGGTTAGCTCCGGGGCCTCAACCGCTCTGCCGCCCCGGCGGGGAAGAGGACTCGGCCGCTCTACAGCGGGAGGGGTCTCGAGCAGCCAGTCCCTCCGGAGCCCTTTCGGCGCCGCTGATTTCCCTGAAAGCCCCTAAATGATTCCTAAAGATCCGTAAGTGGCTATAAAGGCCAATTCTGGATCCGCACAACCTCCCACAATGAGGGCATAGGTTTCCGGGTGGGAGACGGTCATGATGAGGGTTTGCCTGACGTGCCTTCCTTTTAGTGCCGCGCGGAAGCCTTGTCTCCTGGGCGGACTCGGGCAGGATCCGGTTGCGGGGCAGAGGTCTCTGCCCAGCGATAGAGGCCACCGCTCCGAGCTCAAAGGAGAGCAAGCTCCTCGGGCCGCAGGCTAACCGGCTCCGGGCCCAGGGAAAGCGAGCTGCCCAAAGACAGGCCGCAGTAGCGCGCAATCCTATTGTCTCCCTCCTAAAGGAGCCCCATCGAGCTGAATATGAAGGACCCTCTTGGGAGAGCCTGGGGTGGGGCGGGGGTGGAATGTGCAGGCCATCTGACCCGGGTCGCAGTCTTCCTGGAGGAAGTGGGCCAGCGTAGCTTTAGGGGCGCCGGTGTGAACCCAGGGTGGCGGCGGCGGCGGCGGCGGCGGCCTCAGAGCTATGGGATTTGACTGTGCACCGACTGGGGAATCGACTCAGATACAGCGGGAGACCTGCTCCTGGAGTAAGCAGGGTTAAAGTCGGTGTGCAAGGGACCCGCAGGGTCTGGATCGACCGTGCAGATGGAGGTTCATCCAGAAGGGTAGCCTAATCGCCCCCCCCCCGTCCCAGGAACAGTCCTCTCGTCCTTCTCCAGACCTCAAAACAAAGCAAAAAACAAAAACCCAACTTTCGCACAAAAGTCAAGAGAAAGGAGCTTCTTCCTGAGCCCGGGAAAGGGCGATATTTAAGGGGGGAGCTGGGGAACGCCGGCTCCCTCCTTGTCTTCACCGGCCCCCAGGAAATAGGAACCGCCGGCGGAGGAGTAAGTAGGGAGCCCAGGTCGAGCGAGTCCCCGCCCTTCGGAAGCCCGCAGACGGCCGGAAGGTGGCCGGATGGCCCCTCGCTTACCTGGGTACCCGACGGAGGGATGGAGCAGGTCCATCCCGGAGGTGGTGAGACTTAGGCCGTTGACTGCGTAAGGTGGTTGCTTAAGATAAGACATCATGCTAAAGTTGGGGCGAGGAGGAAAAATGGCCAAAACTCTCGGGCTGGGTGGGGGTGGAAGGAGGCGCCTTCTCGGCCTGCTTCTTTCTCCTTTCCGCTTTCTTCTCCGGATCTTTCGGGCAGAGAAGGTGGGCTTGGAATCTCGAGCCTAATTTAGAAAACACAAAGGAAGGTGGGGGGAGAGAGAGAGAGAGCAAGCAGTCAGTGGAAAAAAGAAAGTCCTGTGAGCCGGGGGTCTTCGAAGAGTCGAAGTCTTGCTCGCCGCGGGGCGGCAACCGCTGAGCTGCAGGCCCTGCGAAACCGCGGCGGACTAGAGGGGCGCATCCCTCGCCCGGACTGCCTCGAGAAACCCCTTTCTCCCGCCCGCCCCACAAGTTACAGGGCCGACTTACAGTAGCTGCTCCCTTCGTTAGGAGCAGCCCCCCCCACACACACACACACCGCACGCACGCACTCCAGCCTGCTCCGCTCCGGCTTGCTTTCCAGGGGGCATTTGCCAAGGTTTTCCTGGGTTTAGCAAGTAGTTAATTGCCTCCAACAAAACTTGATTGGGACCCATTTTACAGACACAAAGGACCCCTTGGCTAAATAAATAAGGCTGCTAACAAAGCCTCCCCACCCCACCCCGTAATTTTCCCTGGCGACAAAGGCGCGTATCTGTTGTCCCCACCCCCACCCCGAGCTTTTTAATTACCCCGGGTTTTGCAACTGCAAAAGAAGCGCCCCCCCCCCCAAAGTTGAGAATTCAAATGCCCACTTTAAAGAAGATCTAAGCTAGGGGTTTGGTGGGGGCGCTCGGCTGATTCACCGTCCCTCTATCTTGGCATGCCTGAAGTGATTTCTTTCAGCTATTTCCCCCCTAATTAGCACTTGCGCTAATTAGATTTAGAGGCAAAAAAGGGACCCCCCGATTTCGAAGACTTTTAGGAAGGGGGGAGGAGGAGAGAGAACGCCGCAGCAAGCTAAACAAACAAGTAATTAACTTTTGCATGAAGTGGAGAATCTTTTCGTCCAAACTCTCTTCCAGCCATCATCAGCGTCTGCCTCTCTCTCTTTTGGCTGGGGGAGGAAGGGGAAGAAAGGTTGAAAGCGATTAAAACCTGCGCCTGGGTAAGAACAAGGAAAGAAGCGATCTTGGCTTTTCGTTTGTTTGCGAGTCTTCCCCCGCGCCCCCAACTAATCTGGAGACCAATCGACAAAGATAAGTTTCTGCACCAATTCGCGGTGTGCATTTCTTCATTTCAACACAGATTTGGGCGTCAGCAACCCTCCCAGCAAACTTCTAGAGAGTTCCCCCTTCCTTCATCTCAGGGGGACGTTAACAGTTCCCGACAGATCAAACCTTCGCGCACTGGGGAGGAGGAAAACGGGGGGGGGGGTTGTTTGAGATTTCTGCGCGGATCTAATGAGCTTGAAGTTTTGGGAGGCGTCGGCTGTGTCTTCTCCCTCTTCCCGCCTGTTTCCGCACCACCAAGGGCGGGCCGCCGGGGAGGGAGGAGGTAAGCTGAGTCTAGCTCATTCCTAGTACTTCCGTCCTCAGGCATTTCTTAATTTTCTCTTTTCTCTCTTTCCAGAAGCAAATAAGGGTAACGCAGCACCCTTCAACCAAGTCGTGGGAAGACCGCTCCCAACATCTCGGGCAGGAATTCCAGCCCAGCATCCCTGGACAGTACCTGGTTGAGGAAGCCGGACTTTTACAACACAATCAGTTAAAAAAAAAAAATCCGCGCGTTAACCAGGAATGTAAGGGTGAGGGGGAGAGGCTTCGTTCTGGAAATTTAGAGCCCGCCGCACATCTCCGTAGGGAGACCCCTTTCCTCTCCCTCCTAAGGCATCGCTGCGGCTGCTCGCCGGCTCTCCTTCCGTGGGGAATGGCGAGCCGGGTTGCAGGGGAAGACCGACGCAGCCCGCCCAGCTCTGGAGGCTTCCTCCGCGAACTGGCGACCCAGCGGGGGACTGGACAGAAGAGCGGCTCCTTCCGGGGACGGCCGGCGCTCTAAGTCGGCGGGGCTCCTGAGCAAGCAAGGTTACTCACCGCTTCAAGCCAACCGACTATCGGTAGAATGAAGTTCCGCAAATTTCAGGGCGAAAAGTCGCTTTCAGATCCGGAGCACGCGGTTTCCCGGGAAAGGGAGGCCTCTGCTTACAGGGCCGCAACTGGGGGGGGGGGGGCGGCAAGCGGGGCATTGCCCCGGGCGCCGCGCTGGGGGTGCGCCAAAATGACGCCCGGGGTGCGCCAAAATGACAAAATAACCCATGAGTGGGGGCGCGGAATCCATGTTTGCCCCGGGTGACACAGACCCTAGTTCCATCCCTGTCTGCTCACGCCGCTAACAGAACTGACCGGCTCCCGCAGGTGGTTAAGCCAGGGCCCGCCCTCCCTTCTAGACATTCCCCAAACTCGATGTTCTGCGTGTTGACTTCAGGGTAGAAGAGGAAATATGCCTCTGAGGTTCACTGCTCAGATGGGCACTAACATGGCATCCTATACCCTGCTTAAGTCTCGTGAGAGAAATTTCCAAGAAGTAGCCTTGCAGGATCTCAGCCCGGTCCTCTCCTTTCAAAGATGCTGGGATTTTTCAGACAGCCTAAAAGGCGATCCTCAGTCCTTCTGCGCTTCCAAAAGTCCCACTAAACTTTTCACTTTCGCCAGGAGAAAGTGGTTCGGCTGCAGCTGAAAACTCCAGCTTGGGGAGCGCTGGTGTCTCAGTGGGTAGTTTCATTCTCGGAGGAGACTTTAAAATACAACAACAAAAAACCCTGTTTATTAAAAGGCACCTAATCCACCCAAACCATTTGGCTCCAAACAAGTTTTTGGACACACAAGATTTGGGATACTTCCTGAGATTCCTATATAGAGATTTTAGTACGGGATTCATATAATTCCTTAAGGAACTGCAGTTTATTAATTTTGCCAGAATCAATCTATCCCTACACGCAACTTTTTCACGATAGGTCTTATAAAATGTACATATTTTCAGAGGGAGGGAGGGAGAAGGATGGTGCAAAGTGTATGGGCCCAGTGCAACCGAAATTAAGTGTTTTTAAATAGGCAAAAGGAAATTCAAGTCAAACATCCAGTTCTGGTTCAGTACAAAAATACCAGGTGCACAATTCTCCTCAGATATTCTTAGAAGTAAACTCCACTATGTTCAAGTGAGATATTGTGCATAGGATCGGGCTACAATGTAGCAATCCTATGGATCCTTACCAGGAGATCAATCCTATATCTTTATGAATATATTTGAAAGCGGAGTATTTACTTGCATCAAAAGAAACAGATGTCTTTTACGAATAGCTTGTCTGACCAAGAAGGCTCATCGAATGGAAACGAGTACACTTCCCCTCTTTTTAAAACGGTTATGTCGTTCGGAAAAAGAATAGGAGAAAGTTACAGGTAACTTCTCATCTTTGAAACACAGTAGCGGATTTGGGGGGTTACGCCATCTGCTTTCCCCCCAGTTCTATCCGGATCCATTCAAATCAATTTCAGTTTTTTCATTGACTGCTTCTCAAGTGCTGCTGAACGGAGTCTACGAAACTTCTGGTCAACCAGCTCGAAGAAGCGGCTGTATAAACACCTGTAGCTCAAGAACCCACCCTGCATTCTGGAAAGCTCGTGGGAACGGCTCGCTCGTTTTTCTGCCGCGCCTTCTAACAGTTCATTCCAAGGAAACAGCCGGGAAAGAACGTGGTTTACGGTTGCTTTCCCAAATTAAGCTTGTTTCATTAGGGGCACAATCCTCTCTCTGCTTAAGCCAAGAGGAAGCCTCAGGCAACTTATTTTCCAGTACTAGTAAGACTGTAACTCTGTATAGATTTGCCAAGGCGGCCTTCTCCACAGTAAGACTTACTTCTGAGATACACACGGGTGAGATCGGGCTACAGGACTACTTTTTACACCTATTCGCGAGTAATCAGCAATGAACTTGCTGGAACTTATATCTGCGCTACTCAACGTAGGATGGGCTTGCGCGCTGCCACGAGCCACTCCCGCCATCCCTCCTGCGAAAAAGGAAACCGGACCGCCAATTCGCCTTGTTTTAGATGCTAATCTTCTCTCTGATTTACCAAAAAAAAAAAAAAACCCCAATCTTACAATAGTTTTATTTTTAAAAAGTCCTAGAACTTTAAAAATAACCAAGAACTCCAACCAAATTTCTTCGTTTCTTGTTGTTTTTGCTAAACTCACCCTACGGTTTGCTTCGGCTATCAGACCGAAACCCCTTTCCTTAAACTCAGGGCACGATTCAGCCAACAACATTAAGGCGTTTTCAGCTCGACTCACTGCCATCAGAGGCGGTGGTGGAAGAAAAGCACGTGGCTAGACTGCGGCTCGAAATTCCAAAAGGTTTCGGTTGGATCGTGCCCGGAACAAGCAAACTCGCTCTGGAAAAAAAGAGATTCCCCCCCAGGAACTGGGCTCCTGGCTCACCCATCCGCTCCACGCCACCTTCCCCCGTCCCACACGACCGACCCTGCTCGTTTCCGTGTCTCCGCGCCCCAGACAGCAATCCAGGTCTGCTTTTACTTGGCAAATCCACAGCGCTTGCTTCGGAGTAAGCCTTTTCTGCTGGCCCCACGCTGGACCCCTCCAAAGGGCCGGGAGGGCAGCTGCTCTGCCGAGCCCCCCGAAACGCCCCGAAGGGAGAGAGAAGTTTCCCTCCAGGTTCCTACCTGATCCGAAATCACGCCCTTTCAGCCGGGAGGAGAGAACGCAACTGCTGCCTTTCTCCCCCAAAGAGCGGGTTCCAACGGCTCTTCTCCGCAATCTGTCGCTGCGAGTGCGCTCCCTTTCCCTCGCCAGACCTCCCCCTCCCCCCAGACCCCCATCTACCAGTTGCTCTGTCCCCGCTCAATTATAATTACCCCGTCCAAGAATTAATTATAATAAATGTTTTCTTGATAAACTAACGAGATAATCCGGGTGGCACACGGCCCCTAATTACGGGACGGATGCAACAGCACTCAGGATCATTTGGGTTGATTAATTTTCTGCCTGATGGCGATGAAAGAAAGAAAAAAACCAACCCTTCCACCGACTGGCGGAGGGGTTCGGGGAGAGGCGAGAGCAGGCAGGCAGGCACGCAGGGGCTCTGGCGCTTCCGCGGGTTCACTGACGCAGGGAGACGTCCGAGCCCGTCTCCGTCCGGCCCCGAGATCCTCGACGCCAGCTGCCCAGCAAAAGATGCCCCCCAATCCCCCGGCGCAGCGAGCCTTGTGGCGCAGGCGACTCTCAAGCCGCTTCCCAAACCGACTGCCAAGCCGACGCGCCTCCTTCCGCCTCCCAGCCTTCCTCCCCAGCCGTTTTTGGACGGGGGCAGTTGGGACGGCTGAGAAGGCCCTCAACAGTGGGACAGGGCCTCCAGCGAATCTCTCGGGGTACAAATCCTAATTCGCCTCTGGGCCAAAGAGAGTCGCTCCGGCTTGGGCCATTTCAAGCGCGATCCTGCCGGTCCCACCTCACAAGGACGTTTTCCAGGCAGGATTGCACCTTGGGTTCTCCAGAGTTCTCCGACCCCCTCTTTGCCTTGTTTTCTCAAACAAATCCCGGGTCTTCCTCGGACGACCATCGCCTCTGCGCTGCCAGGAGAAGCAGCCTCGTGGAACCAGCCACAGGCCTGACTTCCGAGCATCCCTCGGCAATCGGGGAGAGTTTGCTGGGAAACAATGGATCGGGACCAAACTTTTAGGTGCCTTTCCTCAGGCTACCATCCCGTGCCTGTTGATTTGTGTCCCCCAGAGAAATAAAGCTGCAAGCCTTCCGTGCAAACTTACGACGGAAGCCGTCCTGATTTACTTTTAAGTTTACATGGTTAGGATCGGTCTGCTAAAACCTTTAGGATCTTGATTTGAAACGCGATCGCATCGATGTCAGGGCCTGGAAGCAAGGTTACAGAAGGATTTGACCGCTATCCTAAACCTGAAATCCCAAAGAGCTCCGCTTTGCAACGAACACCAAGTAAATCAGCGCGGACTCCAAAGTAAACACAGTTGCAATTGCGGGGGGCAAAATCGAATTCATTTCTAGTGGGAGATATTGTTAAGAAAAGCAGAGCACAGAAGCGTGGCTAGTGAAGGAAGGCAGCAAGCAAGGCTGAGTTTTTTTCTGAGCAAGTCTGTGTCCTTCCCTGGTGCCCGTAAATCCACGCCTTCTTTTCTTCCTTTCAGTATATCTCCGAAGCCTGGCGCGACAACCCTTTAGCAACATCCACGCTCTTTTTAATACTGTAAGATCTGCCTGTCAGCCTGGGAAAATGAAATATGTGCCACTATTTCGACCTGCACACTATTGTGGGGGGGATCTTCGAGTGAGATTTAGATCTACACTCCAGAGTTCTGGCATAAAATACTGGAGGGACTTAAACGAATTCAACAGTGGCGAACTTGTCCTGTGTAAGGAAATCCAAGCTGCAAACGCACCGTTCAAAAGCTTGTTTGGCCAATATAGCTGTGGAATAGTCATGCGCTTTCCTTACACTGATGGAAGGAAGCAAGCAAGCGAACACTGTTGAGAACGTTAGTGCTATTTCTCAGACACTGCGGGGTGGTGCGTCAGAGCGAACTTTTTGGAAACCTCTAGATTAATTCTCACTTCTTTGCAGCCTCTAAAGCGTGCACGGTTTGGGTGTGAAGAAGCACCCAGAAGCCAAGAAAGTTACAAGTCCTTCCCGATCCTCAGCCTGCGTTTCTTGGCACATTGGTTAGGGGGATCCCTGGGAGTAGAGGCCTCTGGCTTTCAGTGGGGCTGCCTTCCACACAAGGGTATTTGGGAGGTGGAGGGCCAGTGCACGTCCAAAATCTCTGGAGTTGTCTACATTCCGGCAGGTCTGTTGCCCGCAGGAGCCACAGCGAAATCCAAGTCGCCTTCTCTCAGCTGGGCTCCATTTCTCTTTTCCACTTCTAACCCTTCCTTCCTTCCTCCCTCCCTCAAATCTGTGCATTTCCTAAACTCCCCGCGTTGTCTAGTAACACCCTTGGTCCAAGAGTATCAAGGCTGGGCTGGAGGAGAAATATCTTCAACACGGAGGACCCTACCTGGCCAGACCCCCTCCCTTCAAACTCAGCCTTTTTCTCTCTCTCCCTCAGTTGAACCGAGCCTTTCCTTTGGGCGCTGGGGCACTCTCAAGTACTTGAAAATCCAGTGCTGTGTATATGTCAAATGATTTTTAGTCTATTGATCGGACTGTCGGAGATAAACTATTTATCAATAACTGTTGAGCTAGGTGGATTTAATTTCCTTCTCCCTGCCCTGCCCTGCCCCTCCATGAAGACAAGGAAAGAAAACGGGAGGGGGGGGGAAGAGAGAGAGGGAGAGAGAGAGAGAGAGATTGAGATTATGTTGGCTGCACAGCCCAGCTAAACCACGGACTTAACATTAACAACGCCTTCCTCCGTAGGGATCTTTGTTCGCGGTCCGTTTTAAAAGAATGTAATTGTAATCCTCTCTCTCTACTCAGAAGTAGCCTCAATTCAGTTCAGTTGGGCCCCGTGTAAATGGCAGTCTTTCTATCTAAACCTCTCTGAATTCAGACGAATTTGCAGCCAACAAAAGAATGGCAGGATTGGGCCGAACGTTAAGTAAATCTAGGCGGATTCTGCAGGGGAAGTGCACAAGCGCACACGAACACACACACACACAGACAGACAGACGAACATCTCACTTTGCACTATTGTACTATTTTTTTTTCTCCCGAGGAAAGAAAAGCGATTACGCTGAAGGAGCCAAGCTGGTCCGAAAGAGTGTAACAACAACAACAAAAAAATACTTCAGTTTGAGGATCTCTCAGATCCGTGCCTTTTCCAACCCCCAATCACAACTTTCCGCAGCACGCAGCGACCTAATAACCGATCCTTGAAAAGGCTCACGCACAGACGCGCACGCAGCCCGCTAGAAAGAAGGCAGGCCCATTGATAGCAGCCGAACTCCGAAGGGTTTCGAGAGTCTCAAGTCTAGACCGAGGGGGGGATGGGGGATGGGGGGACACGGTTGGTCCGAGTGCTCGAAAGAAAGAACCAGCGGCCTTCCCTTCACCGTCTATTTTCCAAAGCCACCGGCGCAAAATAAAAGGCTAACTCTAAAACGACGCCTCGCCGGGAGTGCCGGAGCGTGCGTAGCGTCCCATCACTTACCTTAAAGCTTGTGGAAGAGCTGCAGGTTAAAAAAGGTTGTGGCAAAACCGCCGGGCCGATTGATCCCGAAGAGGTCCCCGAAGCCCAGAGTTTTTCTCCTACAAAAGAAACCAGAGGGAAGAGGGTTAGAAGACCCTTCCTCCGAGACAGCTGCCTTTTCGCCTTCTTTTTCTTCCGCTTCTGGCGATGAAGACGGCGGTGACGACGGCGGCGACGAAATGTTGGGAGGAAGGAAAGGGGGCAATCAGGCAAACCGCGACCTGCTTCTTAAACAGTAATGCAAATAATAATAATAATAATAATAATAATAATAATAATAATAATATACCAAGCGCCCCTCTAACCCCCTCCCCTCTTGTGAGCGGAGGGGCAGGAGGCGCTGGAGCGAGGTTGGACTTTGTGGGGGGGGGGGCGGGGGCAGAGAGGTTGCGGAACGCGCGGCAGCCGGTCTCGCTCGCTCGCTCGCTCGCTCTCCCGGCTTGGTTTGCTGCACAAGCGCCTCTCGGGCAACTTTTTTGACGGCGGCTCTCCAACCAATGGCAAGCAGGGAATGATTGACACATCTAAGCCAGAGGGAAAAGAATAAAAACAGACAACGGGGGGAAAGGAAAACAGGGGCCCAGCATCGCCGGGGGGACAATCAGGCAACAAATAACAGCTACTTTTTCAAAAAGAGACACACAGGCAGGCGCATAAAAATATACAGGAGAAAAGGCTACCCCTCCCTTCCCTTCCCCCTCCCCCTCCCCCTCCCCAGCCCTCGAGCCTTCGGGGGCGCTTCTGACTGGAAGCCCCTCAAGTCTCCGGGTGGACAAACCAGGGTCGGGTTACCCTATTTGCTGCGGGGCAGAGAAAAAGAAGGATAGCTTGGAGGGCGGAGAGGAGAGATGGGGGCAATTAGCACCTTGATCATATAAATAAATATCAGGAAGTGGGTGGAGAAATTGGGTGGAAGAGCTCCCTCTTCCAAGGAAAAGTGGTTAGACTTGAGGGCGTTTCGGTCCGCAACTGCTTCCTAAATAACTCGGCTCCCGCGTCCTCCAAGGGAAGGGGAGCCCAGTCGTTGCGGTTCTTCTGGCGTGTAAAGAAGATCCCCGCCTACCCGCAGCCTCTCAGACTCCGCAAGTCAGGCAAAACGGGCAGGTTGATAGGACGCGGGAGGTGGCGGTGCTGGCGATCAATCAGAGTCAGCCTGTTTCCCACAGAGCTGTGGCAGAGATTTCAAGGCAGACCAAGATTGCCCTCGCTGGCCGGGTTCTCACAACCCGCTAAGCCCTTAAATCGGGCTCCCCCAACGCGACCCCAGCGGAATAAGATGCCATCTCCCCAAACAAAACCGCAAGGCAATGGTTTGGTTCACCCAAGCCGAGCAAGGGCTGGCTTCCCACAACCTGCTGAACTAGGAGCTACCCAGATCCATTTTAGCCAAGGCGAGCCTGTGGTGGAACCGCAGCCAGCGTGCGTGAGAGCGAGCCGTGCAGCGGGTGCGGGTGCGCCTGTGTAGCCTACCTGCGCAAGGAGGACTCGCGTCTTCTTTGCGGGCGAGCGTTTCCACGAGGGAGGTGAAAGTCCTGAGCGTCAGCGGGGGAGGAGCTTCGCTTGAGCTCACCCCCTTTACTCGGGAGTCAGAACTACTGGACTCGGTCGGACTTAGCTCTGCGGAGACCTGCCTAAACTTGCAGTCTTAAGTCACTCGCCCCCAACCACGGTTCCCCAGAAGTGAGTCGGCGGCGGTGGCTAATAAAGACACATTTCATTTGGGAGATTAAAACACTCAGTCACTCACCCACTCTCTCTCACACACACACACACTCACACACACACACACACACACACCGAGCTGGCCCTCAGGGCTGCCACGCGATGGATTTCGGAGAGGCTTATTTGTGGACGTGTGTCTGTTTGAGAGAGAGATTGCCGGCCGAACTAGTGGAAAGGCCGGGATGAAAGTGAGCAAAGAAAATCCTAGCAGGAGCAGATAACTAATATTGAGTCCTCCCTTGAGTCCGGAATCTCTCCCTTCCTGGCGCAGTTGTCTAAAGACGCGGGTCTCCTCTTCCCACAAACTGCAGAGGCTTCCTGGCGTTGGCGGGTCGGCGCGTCCCGTCGGGGAAAGCCTAGAAGCCTGGCGCTCCGAGGCGCTTCGAGAGCGAGAGAGATTTCGACCATCCCCAAGACTCGAGGGGGCAACAGAGGCAGAGAAAAGCACGCGACGCCGAGGTCATTGAAACAAAACTTAAGGAAACGAAATTGAACGAAATCGACTTCAATCAAGTTCGGAGCTTGGAGGTCTCCTCCTCCTCTTCCTCAAACGTGGAGGGAGGGAGGAAATCTGCTTGTCACCCAGCTTGGACAGCGTTGACATATTCCTCCCTAAGCCCGAAGCCAGTTCATTCAAAACGTCGACGTTAGGTAGCCGCATTCACACCACGGGCTTAACCCGGTTATTGAATTAACCCATTTCTTGGGTTCGAGCTGTATTTCTAAATTAACGAGAAGGGCTGGGGTGACCCAACACAGTAAGTCACAAAAAGCAAACCAAGGTTAACACTAGGAGGTTCCCCGGGCGCAGCCCCTGATTTGAGTTGCGTGAACTTCTCCGGCTGGGGCGAATGGCTGCATTTCAGGACGACTCCTCCTCCGGCCCATCTAATGAAACAGGGCCTTTAGGACGACTCGCGTTCTAGCAATGGTTAAAACGCCTCTTTATGTCAGTTCCTGGCTGGGCCGTGCCTCAAACAAACGACTTTCCCGCCGCAATAAATTAATTATCGCAGCGCAAAGCGTCCTGGCTAGTGACTTCCCCCCTTCCTCCCTTCCTCCCCCAAGGGAAGGCTTGTTTTAAAAAGGCCCCCGCGTTGTGGGTCTGGCTGGGCTGCCCTCTCCGTCTCTCCAAACTGCCGCCACTACCGAAAATCTGCCAGGCCAGGGGTCGGGGACTGAGGACGGGACAATTTCGCGGCAGGGGGAGCAGGGAAATTCTTGTTACTGGGCTCCCGGAGAAAAACCTCCGGCACCCCTGCCTTGATTTCGCTGAAGAAACGGAGGGGACGGGCAGAGAAGGGTGCGGGTGCTTTGCTTTCGGCCCGGGCCGCTCGGCGCTTCTTTCCGAACCCCGACTGCCATGCCGCCCCGGGTAAGGCGCCTCTTCTCCTAGTCCGCCTTCAACTCCGAAGAGCCGCTGCGATTCCTTAGGACCACAGTATGTGGGGGAGGGGAGGGAGGAATCGGTTAGGCTGCTTGTTGCGTTCCGTGTGTCTGGTGCGTCCGTATCTGCGAGTGGTACACACGACGAAGTCTATTTAAGTTCCGCCGAGCGCCCTGCCCTAGACCCGCTCTTCGGTGCGCGGGACCCTCCGATCCTACTTACAAGCAGTTTCTTGGAAGTGAGGAGCGTTCCGTTGGCACCAAACTGAGATTTGGAAAAGCCAGCCGGGCTGGAAGCAAACTTCGGGGAGGAGGCCTGGAAAGAGAGAAAGTGAAAGGGAGGGGACAAGGGAGCGCAGGGACGATGGGGGAGGGGGGAGAGAGAAGGCAGATTAAAATGAAACTGGATGCCACTCCGCATCACTAGTAGAAGAATAGCCTTGTAAATATCTTTTTGGGAGAACGCACGCGCACACTTTATATGTCTATATATTTATTGTGTGTGTGTGTGTGTGTGCGCACACACGAACACACATATACATACCCACACCTGTCTACATAAACTACCCACGCCCTGCTGAAATGGCAGAGGCGTTGTTCTTTCGTGGCTGTGGTCTGAGGCTGCGACTAGGAGGAATAACCCCCCCAGGCCGGCTTTCCCGCCCCCTCCAGCCTTCCTCCGACCCCTCTGCCCCCGG